>JAXCGZ010007553.1:5000-17500 GCA_037179515.1 Halocaridina rubra | reverse complement strand
ACAAAGCTATCAGAGGCAGCTACGTTAAAAAAATGCCATCAGCTTCAAATTTCTGATGGCTAAGTGTTATTTCTTCAAATTAATAGACCTTAGAAAGCATATATATCAAGTTAGGTGCTTGTTTCACCTTTTGAAGTATCCTGGACTTATCTAAAGGACTAAACAGTTTTTGGGACTAAACTGGCTGTGCTCTTTGTTTCATCATATTTAACAAATGGTAAATTGGAAAAAAAAATTCTAGCTATGTTAATATTTACCGGGTATAAAATTAGATCTCATTGTATTAAAACGTACGTCACGGTCAGTGCATTTTTGTTATGAATTTACATTTTTTTAAATTAAGTGAGACATTGCGCTATTGTTTTTTTTATTCAAAAGGAAAAAATGGTTGGAGGCGGAGAACGGGATTAAAGAATTGACCCCATGTTGTGATCAGCTATGCTTGTGAGGCCAAAACTCTAATATGCAGCCCCCTTTTGGAATCCACACTTGAAAAAGCACATAGCTAAGCTTGAAAAAGTTCAAAGACATGCCACGAAACTGGTGCCAGAAATACGCAATCTCAGTTATGATGAGAGGCTGAGGGACTTAGACTTACCATCACTCGAAGCTAGAAGATTGAGGGGGGATATGGTGACAGTCTTTAAATTCCTTCATGGTTATGATAGAGTGGATAGGGATCGATATTTTGATATGGCAGGCTCTAGAACTAGAGGTCATAGTTTGAAGCTTGGTAAGAAAACTTCTTTGCAGGATGTAAGGAAATACTTTTTCAGTGTAAGAGTAGTTGATAATTGGAATTCGCTAAGCGAGGAGGTAGTTAATGCTATCTAAATTCATAGTTTTAAGGACAGGTATGACAAACAAACAAACAAACAAACAAACATTTATTTCCATTTTGTACAATGGTTATTCAACATTAATAGTAACTTATAAGTAGACATGTAATTAAACTAATAAATAAGAGGGTTAGACATATAGTTAAATTAAATGTAGCTTTCATAGAAAATAATAATGCTGTAATAAAAATGTTAACAATAATGTTAATAATAAAGTAGTAAGTATGCCACTAAATACAGGATCGTTATTATCGGCATCATTTCCATATTTGTTTCCTTACAATGAGAATAATTAGTTCTTAATGAGCAGCAACTATTTGTCCAAAAGAAAACTATATAGTTTGCCTTTGAAAGCTGTGAAGGAGGATGCATTTTTAAGATGCTCTGGAATATTATTCCAGAGTGTTGGCCCTTTGATAGTGATCATCTTTGAACCTGCTTCTGTGTTTGTTCTGTGAATAAAGAGCTCACTGCTCTGTCTTGTGTTGGTTCCCCTTATATCCCTGACTGTTTTTAAATCAAATAGCCAGCTAGGATAATGATGGTCCAAAATTTTGAATACAAAAACATAAATAGCATAAGCGACCTTATTTTCTGCCCGCAGCCACCCAAGTTTATTGAGAGCTGGTGTGATGTGGTCATATTTTCTTATTCCTCCCAGGGCAACTCGAGCTGCAAAATTAATAAGCTTCTGTATTCTGTTTATCTGATAAGTATCACTAAGTATAAAATGGAACCGATCAGGAGACGGGAAGATACGAGCTTTGGGAACTTTCCCATAAACACAACTAGGTAAGCACAAACAATTATCCATGAAATTTCTCGACAATTTTTTCCCGTCTATCTCAATGTTGCCGAAATAAGAATTAACTTATTTTTAGATGTTCTCATAGTTCATCAACGCTCAATATAGCTCAAACAATTATGAGTTGAGAATTCCACTCTTAATATATTCGGTAAATTTGTGGTCTGTGTAAATACCGAAACTTTAGAGACGAATCATTATTATTGAATGCATATATTTCTTAATATTATATAATGTTTTATAACAAAATGTTATATATAACGATAAAGATATGTTTAGATAAAATATTGTTTATATCTATTGGCACTAATATATATATATATATATATATATATATATATATATATATATATATATATATATATATATATATATATATATATATATATATATATATATATATATATATATATATATATATATATATATATATATATATATATATATATATATATATATATATATATATATATATATATATATATATATATATATATATATATATATATATATATATATATATATATATATATATATATATATATATATATATATATATATATATATATATATATATATATATATATATATATATATATATAATGTTGTTGTGTAGTCGTTTATGTAATGCAAATTTGTCATTTTTTCTTGGTTAAATGTCTTACGGAAACGGCCTAGAAGCTTAGAATTCTATTCTTAATTAAAGTAAAACTTGAACTTCACTGCTCTGAAGCATAATAAATGGAGGTATAAAGTGAGGTAGCTTCAGCGCTACACAATGGAGTGAGAGTGAGCGGCTGATGAGTGTGTGTGTGTGCGTAAGGCTGTGCGCATGCCTCTTTTTGCTTTTTCCAGCCTCAGAGTCGCCTTGTCTATCTGAAGTACAAAACACCCACCTTCATAGATATATTTTATTCTGATTTGCACTGATGGGTACTATAATTTATCCCAAATGATATATTTTATTAACAGCTTTTAAGATTTGCCTTATTGCTTTTGATTGCGAGTACCGATAAAGCGAAATCAGTTAGCTAACGGGGTTGCCAGACTCAAACCATTGTAAATTAATCAGTGCATTAAAGACTTACCTCTTTATTCACAGTTTTTCCATACATAATGCTAAATCACTCGCTTTTGTAATTAATTTATTAATTGTTAAACCGATAATCTATATTATGAAAATGCAATAAATTTAAGCCTCATCATACAAGTAGTGGGGGCTGTATATTTTGTCAAATCCTGAATAGTTCAATGGATTAACCAACCTGCCACTAAAGATTTTGAACAGTGTTAGGTATTATGATGATTTAAAGTTCTATTTCTGAACATTACTGAGAAATGTCAGCCCTTTACACAATTTCAGGAAATATCCACCGAAATAGCAAACTGACTGTTGAAAATCGAACCTGGTAACCCTGTAGACTCCTAAGCGAGTCAAAAGCGATTCGACTGTATTAGTGTGGTGAAAACCGTCGAAGGTGGAGGAAGCGTCTGCTCTTTCTCCACATTTCGCTCTTGTTCATTAGCACAAAATCATGAAACTTCTAACATTTACTACGTAAATTTCGCCTTATACACTCTTGTTGCTGGTCAGATAAGTCTATTTTAGTCGTTTATATTAAGAGGAATTGAAAAAAAAATATTTGTCAGAAGTTTCACAAGCATTTGATAAAATTCAAGTGTTGGAATGTCTACCTCTAGGAAAAATGGTAGCCCCAAATTGGATAATGCGTTGAAATACGCCATCACAAGCTCGCTTTTTTATTTAATGGTTTCTTTGTATGGTGCTCAAGCTTTGGCAATGGAGGAGGACTGAGTTGGTCATCCTTTGAACCCTCATACTTGCAACTTGGCCATGATTTTTACATTGCAAACAGCGACCTAAAAATGGTCACCGTCACTTTGAAAATGTTTTGTAAATTCGGATTAATTTGGAAGAAAATGCTTCTGAGAAAACTGCTGAGATGAGGGAGGTTCCCTGAGGTCACGAGGTGAGTGTATTATTATATACAAAACAGTGAATGAGTTATATGAGAGCTAAAGCATATCTAGAAAAGTACAGAAAATAAAGTGAAAACTGATGAAACGAAAAATCACTCTTTGTGGAACTACGGCAAGAGGATAAAAGAGGACTAAAGAGGAACGAAGCTAAGAAGGACTGGAGAAGCCCATTCGTCATGAGACAGGTAAAAAAAAAATCATATTTTTAACATATATGTTAACCTTAAAACTCTCCTTTTCCTTGCCCTCGCAAGCAGCGCGTGATTTAGCCTCATGGCACAAGCTCTAAAAATATTGTTGCTCTGATAATTAGGAGTTTTCGGGTTTAATATTATGCCATAATGGCTCTTCGGGAGAAGAAAAAAAAAATCCTAGATCAATTCATGGATAGGCACCTGATGTAATATTTAGGTGCTTAATCTGGGACTGAGGATAGGTTACTTTAACCTAACCTTACCTAAAGTAAGTCTTAACCTAACAACTTCAGTCCTAGATGAAGCACCCAGATTTACCTCTGAGTGCCTCCTCTGGAATTAATCCAAAACCTTTATTAGTTCTTTAACTGGTTGATATGGTATTGTCAATTGGTGTGGTGTAGGGTATTATTATTATTTTTTTTAATATTTTGACATTTTCTCTCTCTCTCTCTCTCTCTCTCTCTCTCTCTCTCTCTCTCTCTCTCTCTCTCTCTCTCTCTCTCTCTCTCTCTCTCTCTCTCTTTATAATCATCATTTAATACTTATCACTATTAAAGTACAATGTTCTGCCATATATAGGATGGCCATTCAGCCGCATTTATACCACTTCGTTCATTGCATAGAGATCATAAACTAGGAGAGACTTGCAGGGGATTGGGAGAAGACACAGTGTTCCTTGTATATCGATTTAGAAAGAATTTTCCATTATTCTGACCAGATACAATAGAGTTTTTGGATTTTATTACACAAATTATCAGTTTCACAATTTTTCGTTATATTGGTTTTAAATTTATTTCATAAAACCCAAAGTCTAAGAAATATACGCGGGAAATCCTTGGATTTTGTATAAATATTGCTTATAAAATCCACACATTACCAGAATTACGGACTTCGTTGGTTGTAAATCAGGTCGTTTTCGAAAGACCATTCAGTATTTGGGATTTTGTCAAGTCGCTGAAATTTGAACATAAGCACACTCATGAATTAACTACAAGCTTTTGTATATCACTGATTCCTCTTGCTCGGTCAGTCATGAAAGTGCATATGCAATATCAGGCCTGGTTCTTACTATAACTGAGTTCAAAAATATTCTGTCAAGTTTGTTCTGCTTTTAACTGGTACAATTGCCTCTGTTGCAATTAAGCCTCTGGCATGACTTCAGCCGCTTTCTTGAGATTTTCAAAATCACAGACTATAATTATATTTTTTTTTCGAGTCTCATGTTTAAGATTGAGATTTAGAGGAATATAGCCGAGAATGAGACAGGAAATCGGATTATCATACTGTCTAAAGTTTAAACAATAAATAAAAATAGAAAAAAGGTTGAGAAATATGGAGAATGTGTTGAGAAATCTCATTTGGTTCTTAACTCGTTTTAAAACATAACAATGAGATACGGTTAATTTTACTTGTCATAGTCATAGATTTTATTGCCAAATATATAGTATATATATACAATTTGTATAGAAATATTAATACTGAATGCTATGATAATTAAATGCGAAATAGTTGTACTCGGTCAGTAATCTGACTCCTCGTTAGTAGATTTAACGCTTTTAATAACGGCACACACTAAATTTTTATATTCTTAATTTTTTTTTTTAATATACTTTAGTTGTTTAAGATTATTTGATATGAATTATAGAATAGGAACTTAATTTTTATTAATGTATTTATTTTATATATGAAATTAATGTATTACGATTGTGGGCTTAATAGCGGTACTACAACTAGTAGTAATAGTAGTAGAAGCAGTAGCAGTAGTACTAGCGATGTTCAATTTTATGGTTATACATAGAGAAGAACACATATTCGGGAATCATATATTTGAAGTTCACTTGTGTAGACCAGAAAGGATGCAAGTTTATATATATATATATATATATATATATATATATATATATATATATATATATATATATATATATATATATATATATCACACCTATAACGTGAAAGCCTGTATATAGAAATGAGGCTAAATACAGAAATTCCTATCCTTTAGATAATGCTCTGATATATATTTACTAATGAAAAGAGTTATTCCTTTGAGAGGTCACTTTGATGAATATTATTGGATGATTACGAAATTATGACCGGTCGTTGTTATTCCTGTCTAAAGCATTATTTAATAATGCAGTTGGCTACTGATAATATCATGTGAGGTTATCAAAGTTTAAGTCATTAGAATCAAGTTATTTACTTCTGGTCCCTAGTTAAAGGATAATCTTGTTGTCCATAATAGATTAATCTATTCCAGCGGCTCTTAACCTGGTTAAGACGTAAGCAGCTCAATTTGGGTGTTTGTATTATATATATATATATATATATATATATATATATATATATATATATATATATATTATATATATATATCTGTATATATATATATCTGTATATCTATATATCTGTATATCTATATATATATATATATATATATATATATATATATATATATATATATATATATATATATATATATATATATATGTATATATACTGTAGCTCCCCTACTTATGAACAGTTATAGATACAAACACAAAACCTACACATTATCTACCCATGTATTAATATAAGTATTACTTCCCTGTACTGTATTATTACATTATCATTAGTGTATTAGAACTCATTAATATTGTGTACTTTGTTTTTATGTAGTAGTTAATAGACGTTAGCCTAAGTACTATAGAATACTGCACATGTATGTACTGTACAGTACCTTTATTTTTTTTTTATCTAAACAAAACTTATGAACAATTCTACTTACGAACGGACTTCTGGAGCCTAACTCATTCGTGAGTTGGGAATGTCTAATATATGTATATATATATATATATATATATATATATATATATATATATATATATATATATATATATATATATATATATATATATATATATATATATTATATGTATTATATATGTATTATATATATATGTATTTTATATATATATATATATATATATATATATATATATATATATATATATATATATATATATATATATATATATATATTATTCAGAATATCAATTAGCTCTGTGTATAGTTGATACTACCTAATGTAATTAGATATGTGCCTATGGCAAACTTTACTTAGAATACTATGAGGACCAATAAATGTTTTCTTTAATGAAACTGAAAGTACTTGACACTTGACTCCCTGTCAAGTTATGAAGAAGGATATTACAGAAACTGTAATACGTCTGTGAGATTATTGTCTGGTAGTAATGAGAATATGTTGAGGCATATTCCAGACTAAATTCTAATTCTAATTTTAATGCATAAGATAAGAAACCATGGTCATTTCGAGAACTCTGTAAGTTGCATGAGAAAAGAAAACTATAGAGTTTTTAATAAAAAGAGTGGTAGAAAATACAGGTATTTGTGTGGTAATTGCTTATTAAGTTTTTATATTTGCAATGTTATGGATAACTGAGTGAATTCTTAACGTCCATTACTAGTCAGCTGTCAGACTGAACTAGTCTCTCTTTTTTATAATGTATAAGCAGCAATAGTTGTTTGGATTGCAGTTGATTGCGAAACGAAATATGATCAATAAGGATTTAGTCATTATTTTTTATAACTTGGTACTTGTATTGTGTACAGTATGGCATAATTGACTTATTATTGATAAATAATGCTTGCTGAGACGAAATTGAATTTTTCAGGCCAGAAAAATGTAAAACAAACACTGCAGTTTTATATTACATTACTTTGCTGACTTTATCTTGGGTCTGCATGCTTCATTAATGAACAGGATATAATCCCGTAAATTGTTAGGTTAGGCTAAAATAAGGAAAGTTAAAATAGGTTTTTTAGGATGTGATAGGATAGGAGGGGAAAAAAGGGGAGGGAAATAAGGATATAAGGGGATTGGAGGGAAAAGCACGAAAATTAAATAAAGTAAGAGATAAAGAAAGAGAGGGGCAGACCCTCGTGCTAAGTGTTGATCTGGAATTCAGATACTTCAACTGTAAGTTAAAATAGGTTAATGGCAAACCTAACTAAATCTAACTAAAATTCCCTAACATGGAATAGAATTGGCCCTTTTTGATTCACATACTGTGTAAGTATCGTACTGCTGTCAGATGAGATCTGTAAAAGCCCCTCTCACCCCAGCAAATTTTCTTCCGGTTTGTCAACAAACACGTTGTTCTACAGTATGTGCAAAGCTGTTTACATACACTAAAAACTCCCGACAAGTCAGACAACTAAAAAACTGTCGTTGAAAGTCTGTATTGAGTACTCTATATGAAGTATATAATTTCGTCTTATTGTAATTTTTCAGGCAACATCATGATGCGTTAAAGCATTCTAGCCAACAAATTGTTATGGAGTATATCGCACGGCTCTCAGTCAAGCGGAAGAATACTACAACACTGAAAGTTGACGAACGGAATGCAGAAGATGGACGAAATTCACTGTGTAATATTACCTGTTGGATCGTATGCCATAGCACTGTATGAATAATACAAAGAAAAAAGGAAGAGGTGAAGGATGTAAATACGGAAATTTTTAGCAACAAGACAAAAAACCAGCCAGACCTGTCCTCTCGTAAATCCAATGGCAAACGATAACCAAAATGTAAATGAACCCCGAAATCATATCAAAGTTTCCTGATCATATTTGATAATGAAGTCAGTGAAAATAATGCATAATAAACATGATTTAAATTTAATTATAGTTTAGAAATTATATACCTTAATAAATTACAGTAAAATTTTCGATAATTTCCATAATAGATTGTTGGCGGAAATCTCGGGTTTCAGGCAACATTCCGTTGTGCAACAGCATGTTCGACGACAAATCGTGCGAAAATGTGCTGGTGTGATAAGGCCTTTAGTAGCAAAGCTCCTTCTTTATTATTTTGTTTTAATGAATTTGCTTAGTGTTTTGTGTAGCCTAATTTTCTTTGTATTAAAGATGTTAAGATTCTTGTAATCATGTTTATTGTCTTATTTTACTCTGTTATGGAACTAATTTTTAGTAGTGGTATAAACATATGTTATGTGTAGGCCCATTCAGTGAGAAAATGTACATTTTTTCCTTTACTTATCCTCCTGCATATACATATTGCCTTCATGCGACATCTTGAAAACAAAAGTTGCATCGTTAAGATTTTGTCCATGAAATGCTAATTCTTATCAAAAGTCGCATCTTATGTCATAAAAGTTCTGGGGTAAAACTTTTCGCTTATGTTTTATATATACTTTTTTCTTTGTGGTGGAATAGTGGAGGAGATACTTAATTTTATAAAATACTAATTACAGGAGTTAATAATTAAGTCCCTCGATTATTCATATTCATAGGCCTAAGATTATATTCTTTCTTACATGCAGTCCATTCTCTTTACTCTTTTGGGAACATATCTAATTTATTTGCATATTGTAACTCATATAAAACTCAAAAGGAAAAGTGGTATTAGTGTATAAGTTAGAGGCCACCTTAAGCAGTTCAAAGCCCAGTTAGAGTAAATCACCAGACATTGGTAGCAAAAATATTGTATCGAATTTGGAGCATATGTTTAAGAGGTATCTTAGTGACTTGCAACACAATCAGACGCACTATGTCATATTCCATGTCTCAAGGAAAAATGCAGAATAGATGTGTATCATGATACCTTGATGTCCTTGAGACCTTGTTGCATGTTAAAGTGAAATAATCGTTACATTTATTATCCGAAGGTGGACCTCGAGAACACACAGTCATGGCTTCATTTCAGCTTCAAAGCAAGCAAGGTAGAAACTTCTTATTCTTTTTGGTGGGATATTTGTTGTTGCTGCAACTGTACTTAGAGCAGAATTCAACAATAACTAAATGCTAAACTATGAATATTTTTTTTCACTGATATACTTATTTTAAATTTTTTAAACAGTTTTCGTAAATGAAACCAGAAATTCGAGTCTTAAATTAATCGATATTTCTTACATAGTTTGTGACTGAGGATCGCAATAAAAGACCACCTTTTCAAGAAAACCTTTACCGTATATGCAAGGCAAATACCTCATGATTTGTGTTACATAGAGAACCTTTAAACAATACACATGAAATTATTCCTGTTGATTTCAGACAAAAGATATCAGAAACTTTATTACTTTTTCAAAATAATTAATAAAACTAGTAGCAGGTCTCTCTCTCTCTCTCTCTCTCTCTCTCTCTCTCTCTCTCCTCTCTCTCTCTCTCTCTCTCTCCTCTCTCTCTCTCTCTCTCTCTCTCTCTATATATATATATATATATATATATATAATATATATATATATATATGGGCCCACCGTTTTGTGTCACAATTTGTTCCCATTCGATTGGGGGTGGACAGAGGCGTGTTTTAGCATGGGTAGTAAGGCTGGATGTCCTTCCTAACGCCCCACGGTGGGATCGAACCAGATCCAATCAACACACACACACACACACACACACACACACACACACACACACACACACACACACACACAGATTCGTTACATTTGTTCAAACGGAAATTGATATTGTGCCTTTTTGTGTCAGTTTTGCAATTTTGGTGTTAAAAGAATCGAAAAAAATGGCAGCGGGTTTTGCTCCCTTGATACCTAAGCCATTTTTTATGGCTTCTTTTCAATTTTATTGTTTTTCGTAGTCTGATTTTACACTCTCTCTCTCTCTCTCTCTCTCTCTCTCTCTCTCTCTCTCTCTCTCTCTCTCTCTCTCTCTCTCTCTCTCTCTCTCTCTCTCTCTCTCTCTCTCTCTCTCTCTCTCTCTCTCTCAAAATACCTTTACCGAACCTATGCTTTCAATGTTCTTTATTACGTCGATTCCAATTTTACCTTTTTTAAGCATATTTTTTTATGTAGACACAACTGTCCTAGAGCGATATCAATATGGCGCTAGAAAACGATATAACACTTTGCTGTTTAACTCGGTGTGCAAGGAACTGGAAGTTGGTATCTAAGCTCTAGTGTGAATCACCAATGTAGATTGCTGAATCGCACTAGTTCTTAATCACTGATTTCCAGCGTCTATTTGACGTTGTTGCTCTCCTTTCCTAACCCCAAATTGTTAGAATAAATATTAGGTGATATTTATTGTGAGGTGTCTGTTGTTAATAACACGCAGCTTAGATCTTATTCAAAATGTACGTATTATGTTTTCGTGAGATATGAATGTAGTATGCACGATTAATATCGGGGATGGTTGAGACATATGACCAGAGTTAAAGATGGGGACGTACATCATGGCTAAGCGATGTCAGCTGTGCTTCGAAATTCAGTAGGCCTATAGAGTGGCGTGGAACATTAGTGAGGGATCAGTAAAGTAACATTGTCGTGGTGAATTCATATTTTGACAACGGCTTTAACTCTTCCCTCATCTCTCTTTTTAAGAGAGAGAGAGAGAGAGAGAGAGAGAGAGAGAGAGAGAGAGAGAGAGAGAGAGAGAGAGAGAGAGAGAGAGAGAGAGAGAGAGAGAGAGAGAGAGAGAGAGAGAGAGAGAACTTTGGCTGTTATTAATGTCGTTTTTCATTTTCTGCATATGATATATTTTTACATTATTTCAACGGAGTTGAAGGTGATAGTGTGACTTGGTTGGTTGCTGCCAGATGTGTTTCAGATTAATTCTTCTTCTTCTTTTTCTCCTCCTCCTCCTCCTCCTCCTCCTCCTCCTCCTCCTCCTCCTCCTCCTCCTCCTCCTCCTCCTCCTCCTCCAACTATCATCACATCTTCATTATCCTCAGTAACATGATTTTTAGAATCTTCACCTTCACATTTTTTTTTTTTTGTAGAATAGTAATGCTTCCTGTATTATTGTGATCATCATGATTATTAAATATGGCGGGAAAAAGCTTCCAGTGAACGCGCCTTAATGATCAAGAATAGAAACATTCCCACAAAGTTTCAATAAAATCCCGCGAGGTAGCTCGGCCAGCCCGGCCTGTTGGCTGCAGAGTACACACCCTTTGTCCTAACACCCTTTGGCTCCGATTTCTTAAACAGTGTAAACCTAGGATACCATAGTGTTAGTTAGCTAGATACACACATATGGATATCATAAACGCATCTGAAGCGGTTCTGTGTATGGCTAGGATCCCGTACGGGATCCTAGCCCATACACAGAATCGCGTCAGATGCGTTTATGAAATCCATATGTGTGTGTCTAGCTATCTAACACTACGGTATCCTAGGTTTACACTGTTTAAGAAATCGGTCCTTTGTCCTAAGCCATGACTAGCTAAACCAGTATCTGTAAATGCTGTACATTCATTAAAAGTATGTGCTGTCAGATCCTCGCAAATAGTCTGAAATAATGAGAAAATTCCAACGCCACTGGTATAGGTATAACGCTTGGCTACCACCCAAATGGACCAGAATCCAACTCGCCTCGGTGATTTATACAGCTTCTTTTCACCTGATGATATGAGGATAAGAAGGAGAGGGTAGTGGAGTTTCTCGTGCGATAGTCCCCTTTAGCTTGGTTGAATTAAGGAATACATTATAAAGTGTTCTGTCTGTAATAGAGTATTATCTTCACAAGCTTTAAGTGGCTTCGCTCAACTCAACTGGTTTAGTTATCATACCACGAAATGTGTGGGCTTTATAGTGGAAGTTTTCTACGCCAGCTCAGGCTTTGACAAGGGCAAAAATGCTTGTCTCACAATTCGTACGTAAAACATGAAAGCCAGAG
>JAXCGZ010007553.1:0-2500 GCA_037179515.1 Halocaridina rubra | reverse complement strand
TTGGAAACTTCGGAGGAAGACTTCTTTGCAGGATGCATGGAGGTACTTTTTTTTTTTAGTATAATAATAGTTGGTAATTGAAATTCGCTAAGCGAGGAAACGGTAAATGCTCAATTTAGTAATGCTGTTAAGGAGAATATAATAAGTGTTAGTATTTATGAAAAAATGAAAATCGAGCAGGAGACTGGGATTTACAAATTTAAGGCTCTTTCCCGGAGCATACATACATACCTGTCTGTGTACGTACCTACATACATACATATATACATACATTCTTACATACGAGTTCAAAGCCTGTCCTGTCACGTGAGTTTAGACTATACACTTATCAAACGCCTCACCTGTTAGCACCATCACCTGTACAAGATCAAGATCTGCTCATGATGAAGATAAAGGAAAACAGATCTTGATCACCTTTCTTTTGATGAAACACCTGGCGATCCGCAAGGCGAGGGAGGAGTATGTTTTCTTCGTCTTCCTAGGCTGTATATTTTTAACGAACCAATAACTTGAGCGTGAGGGAAATATATGAACTGATTGACGAATTAAATTTGGCAAAAGAATATTCGTATTGGATTGTTGTTGACAAGAACACTACTCTGGTAGAAGACAAGAAGAGTATTTTAAGACAGTGCGTATTCTGAGAAGATGGCAGAGTAAAAGAAGACGTTGAACTTATTCAGAGAAGAGAGAAGAGGAAAAGAAGACGTTGCGAAATAAGCATATTTGGTGGAGGAAAAAAAATTGAGATGGACATTTTGCTTAGAGAAGAAGTGAAGTTTGGGTGTAGTTATATTCTGGGAAAAGTTGAAATTATTAATTCTATCTTAACACTTAGGTCTAAAATAATTATTTAATTAAATAAAAATTTGATTTAGGTCTTTCGAAATGATTTTTTTTTTAATAAAAATTAAAATGTAGCGGTCTTGCAGACTTGACTATACGGCAGCTTTGGCTATGCATAGTATATTTATCTCTTCCCTTCTTTCTTTTTCCATTTTTTTTTTTATATTTTTAAAGGCTCTTTTGAGTATGAAACACTGAATGTTAATACTGTATATTTTTCTTTATTTTTTATTATATTTACAATTTACTTCACAACCCTTCATATATTTGTTTACATTTTCGTCATTCTGTATTTAATGCAATATTTATGATGTAAAGATTCTTTTAGAATGCATTTTTTTTCCTCCAAAATTTGTCAAAAATTCCTCACCAAAAATAAAATCTTTTATTTTTCCTCATATGTCTTCTAACTCATTTTTCGTCACTACTGTTCACTGCATTTTCTCACCCTTTTTTTCCTCATACATTTCCACCTCCATTAAATTTCTCAAACATTGTTTTCATTATGTTTTCCTCATATATTTTCATTCCTTTCTTTTCCTCATACATGTTGCACCTAGAATAGTCCTCATGATTTAGATTAACCGTATATTCTTACCCTTCTTTCTCACACGTGTTCTTTTAAATGTTTCCATTGCGTTTTCCTCGCATGTTTCCTGCCATTATTTAACACAGATCTTGCACTTATTTCCAATGTATTTTCCTCCATTTGTTTTCCCCATGCGTCTTGCTGCTCAAGAATCCCTCATACGTTCTGTATTACAGTGTTGTCCTAACATATTTTCCTCCCAATATTTTTTATACCTTATTTTACCTTTTCCTTTTATATTCGTCTCCTCCTATATTTTCCTCATATATTCATCAGACCTTCTTATCGTTGTTCTTCCTATTTTTGCTGCCGTTGGTGTCCTCCTACATCTTATTTCTTCATAAGTGTTCCTCCTTATATAATCCTCAATCGTTCAGATTTACTGTATTATCCTCATATATATGTTTCACCAAATTTTCCTCACACCTACCACACATATTCAATCTTTTTTTCACTGTCTTTTCCTCGCAAGTATTTCCTCTTATTCTCATACATCATCCACCGCCTGTATTTTTAAACATACCATCTCTGTCTATATACATGGGCCATTTTCCTCTTATAAAGGGAGTGGCTGAGTTAAGGAAAAATTCTCTTTGACTTTTTGGGAAGAGAAAGTACAGAGGAAAGGATTCTTTTCCCCTCGCTCTGCCCCATTTATCGACTTTTGCGACATACAAGGGAACACGGAGGAAGTATTTAGCCCCCCTCCCTCTCCTCTATTTTCCTCATACATCTTCCACCTGGTTTATATATCATACCCTATCCTGATTAGATTTCTGTGATCTTGTGAAGAAAAGCAACCCCCAGAATCCCATGTTAAGTAATCCCCATAATTTGTTAGGTTAGGTTAGGTTGGATTAAGTTTGGTTAGGTGACTTGCCTTGTAAATATGAATATCACTAGAGAACCCTGCTTTTACCCAGCTCTGCTAGATCCGATTTCTTTCTTGCAGATGTTTTCTCCCCTAATGCTTGCTATAGCTCTCCATCAGGCATTTTCATTTCATCGGATATTTTCATTTTATAGAATCCACCTCATATGAGCCTCAATACTTTAATCTTGGCT
>JAXCGZ010007552.1:280000-342500 GCA_037179515.1 Halocaridina rubra | reverse complement strand
AAAGTGTCCAATGTGCTGGCTTAGCTGAATTCAGGTCAGCAATAATTCTTTGTGTCTAGTGTGTGAGACGATTGTATGTGGACTGAAATGGTTGAAACTATGCCTCCAGATATAGGGTATTGTGTTGTATAAGTAGCTGTAATTTGGCATGTTAGGGAGTGCTTGAGGCCTTGTGGTCCCAGGTGTCTTAAGTGTGTTGCTTATATTATCAGGGCCATAGGCAGAAAAGTGCTTGAGAATGATGATGATCTGGGTTGTTTGATGGCTGGTAAAAGCATAGGTCTGTAGGAACCTGTCTTTTAATCCTCATGACACGTCAATTGCCATAGTGGAGGTGGAGATAACAGACATGAGAGAAATGGTTGACGAGGGTATTTGCCTATTGTGTGTTTGAGGGTATAGTGTCTGTTGTGATGGCAGAATGTGATTGTGTTATCACAGTTGTAGGGTGCAATGCTGCATAGCGGTTTGCAGAGTTAGTTGGTATAGTATTTGCTTTGTAATCAAGCATTTGCAAGTAATTATCTCAATTTAATATTTGCTGTTCAAGATTTTTATTGTTGATTTATATGTTAAGTGCTTGTATTTGATGTGTGGTGTCCACTTTGAGGGGTGTTGGAAACTGTTTTAGTGTATTGCATTGTCTGATGAGGTCTTGAATTTCTGGTGTAAAACTGGAGTTGTTTCCTATTGTTTTTACTAGGGATATGGTTCTTGTCTGATTTTTTAATGATATTGTTAAAATGATGTACAGCATCGTTTATACTTGAGATGGGAGTATTATTTAGAATTTTGAACTGTTCTATTTCATAAGTGAAAGCTTCTCAAGCTGAGGTGGTTCTTGTTTTGGTGTTGATGATGATGGGAAGGTGGTCATAACCTAGAGTTTTGACCATGCTCTGTGATGTTGTGAAGGCGATATTTGGGGAACAGAAGGTGATGTCTGGTGGTGATGGTAAGAAGTGGCTTGGTGAGGAATATATGTGGATTGATGAATATTATTCAAAATTAATTAGTTTTCTGTTTGGTTTAGTATTACCAAACCCGTTCATGTCAGGGTTTTCAACAAACCAAGCGGCAGTCTTGGTATAGAACTCACTATCCAGAATAATGTTTAAGAATTTTGGTGACAAGGTAATTTTGGGGTGTAGTTATGTAATGTAGGGGAAATCTGAGGTGGGATGTATGCAATTGTGACTGTTATGTCTGAGTGTTTCCAATATATACTTTGATTACA
The DNA here is from genome assembly GCA_037179515.1 of Halocaridina rubra. Taxonomy (NCBI): domain Eukaryota; kingdom Metazoa; phylum Arthropoda; class Malacostraca; order Decapoda; family Atyidae; genus Halocaridina; species Halocaridina rubra. Next base: position 341,263 of record JAXCGZ010007552.1, on the reverse strand, counting down.
TTTCTGTGGAAGTGTCATATGGAGGGAGGAAGGATTTTATGTGTGCACTGGTGTCTATGAAGTTAATGGATTTGTGTGCCAAAGCTGTTACCGCCAATCCAGTCTTATCTAATAGTGGTGACTTTATGGAATGTAGATATTATATATCTTTTATGTAGTCTTCTTTCTTGTAAGGTGGCAATGTGTATACTGTCTTGTTGTTTGAAGAAGTGTGTGTTGTTTTTCAGTGTTTATGTCATCTATGTTTAATTGTAGAATATTAACAGTGTGTGTGTGATGTATGTTAAGTGCCGCAGCAGGAGGGTTAGGAGGGGGGGTAGGTGGGGAGTGGCTGTAGTAGAAGTTCGTAATGATGATGGTTGAGGGGAGAGTTGGGGTGATGAGGATGTTGATGGTGCTGTAAGGATAGGCAGATTGGGGGAATGAGGGGTGGAAGGAGAAGGGTATGAGTGTGGAAGAGGGTCTAGGAAGAATTGTGAGGAGATCCAAGTATTTGTGCACAAGTGTGGAGAATGTTGGACATGTGTGTTTGTAGTTGGTTCCTGGGTTGTTCTCGATGCCTTCAGCTAGAAAGAGTCTTCGAACAATGACCGCCGGAGAGTCATTTCTCGGTGCAAATAAAATGAGATGTTGTATGTTGTGTAGAGATATGAGGTGAGTGCCTGAGAGAGCAAAGCCCCTAACATGTTCTCATGCCTCGTAAGGGGTTGGTCGTGGCAGTTTGGCCTTGTCTGGTGCTCCTCTTCCGAGTTGCTTGGCCTGCTCTTCCAATCAATTCTTACGGTAAGCCTACAACACAGATGCTGCCATTCCAGGTTCTATCACCAACATTATCCAGTCCTATGTACTTGTAAAAGCTAATGTAAATGTGTTGGAATGAAACACTTTTCATTTAATTTAAAAGGAGTAAAATATAATATGAAATAATATGTTTTACAGTACCTAAAGATATTAATAACCTAAGTCACAACCCATGTAGCTTTTAAACTGGCTATATTAGTGTCTTCTAGGCCCTACTTGATATCTCAATTTATGGAAACACTCTGTCCTGTGGTGTAATGTTCAAAAGGACTCGACAATTTATGGGTCCTCACTGCTATCTTTGAAGTGCTGATGTGTATCTTCGTGAGAATCTGAAAAGACAAATCAATATGAGGAGCAGAGGAGGAAGAAAATCTGTTAGGGTAGTAAAAAAAATATATATATAAAAAGTTGCATTCCTTATCATTTTTTTCTCTGTCACAGATATGCATAAATACCTTTAATGAAGAGCTACAAAATAGCATACCAAAATTGTTATGCAACCAACACAAGAACCATAATATTAAACTGGAAAAAAAATATGAAGAGCAATTATGCACACAGCAAATTTGCAAACTTAGAACTGCTCAAAAGACTAGACGGTCCCCTAAGTTACATGAAAAAGATACAGGAAATATTAATCCAAGTTATGAGTTCATGAAGACTATGACTTCCGAAAAGCACACATAACCATGAGGGCAGTAAGAACAATATCCACCCTTGGGCTACAGTTGAAGACAAAGGGAGGGGAATTAAGGTCACAAACCGAAGAGACAAAGGAAGAAAAAAATAATTTTCTCAATATGAGCCTACCAGTAAAAATTACCAGTGGGATGAAGAAACTAATATTAAAAGAGCAACCCCCCATTCAGCTATCAATATACCCCCTAGTAACGAATAAAAACACTAGCCAAGGCTTGCTCCAATGCAAGATAAAGGAATGACCAGGTACAAAGAAGAGATTATTTCTTTGGAAGCAACCCTCAAACAAGAGCAATTCCTTGAAGAAAGTTCTACCAAAAGTTCCCTAGAGATCAAAAATAATTGAATTACCAATAAAATCGTTGGAAAATAATATTTAATTAAAGGTGCCATAAAGTCCAACCCACAAAACGAAGGTGAAAAGTTGAATAAGAACAGAAGTTTCTAAAACACAACTACATTGTCTTGATATTGTTTTTCTTTTGTTCTGCGGCAGTATACGTCTTTTACTATGTGTTATTGGTTACTCTATAACTATTACCCAGATCATATGTTATATCCGGCAATAACTTACTGCAAAGTGCACAAAGTGATATGAGACAATTCATTTGTATGTCAGGTGAGAGAAACAATCAAAAAATTCCATTTGGAGTCTTACTGAATTCATTTAATAATTATTACTACTACTGCTACTACTACTACTACTATTAAGTACTATACTAATACTAATACTAGTACCATTATTATTACTACTACTACTACAAGTCTTATACTACTGCTACCACTTCTAGTGCTACTACTATTATTACTGCTACTATAACTATTATTATTATTATTATTTTATTATTAGTTGCAAAGCATATCATCTTAATTATTATCACTGCCGTTATCATTATCATGAACATTATAATATCAATGGTAATTAACAAGATTATACCCTTAATTTCACGGTACGGGTTTGAATTAAATAAAATTATGATTAAAATGTTAAATAATATCAAACAGTGAACTTCTAAAATTGACCTGGTCGAAATCTGACAGTCTGCCATCTAAAATCTGCATTTAATCTTTGTCAAAAAATTTATTGGCGAAAACAAATCTTTATATATATATATATATATATATATATATATATATATATATATATATATATATATATATATATATATATATATATATATATATATATATATATATATATATATATATAAAGTAGTCACCGTGGCTCAAACGGTAGCGTCCGCGATTCTAAGGCGTCAGGTCGAGGGTTCGCGCCCCGTCACGGTCTGAGGTTAGCAAGGGCATGCACTCAGGGTAATGACTACATCTGCCAAAACAAATCCTTCGCAAGAAGGCAACCGTCCTAGCCCTTGGTAGAAAAAGGAGTCCGTGACGTAAAACCGGAAAAGTATATATATATATATATATATATATATATATATATATATATATATATTATATATATATATATATATATATATATATATATATATATATATATATATATATATATATATATATATATATACACACACTATCATTCTGATAGAAGAAAAATATGTTCATCCTCATATATCATATATTGCAAAAAGTGAAAAATGGGTCAGGGGAGATATTGCTGGTAATGCCTCCCTCCGGGATTTTCATATATTTAGGAAAACAACCGATGGGAAAGGCGAGAACTCATTCACAAATCAACATATGGGAAAGGCGATTATGAAGAACCGCAACAGCCATGGTTCTTGCAGTGTTATGATTGAAAGTATGCTTCTTACTATACTGTTGTTATTGTAATTCTGAAAGGAAAACTAATTGTTGAGATCAAAGGCAATTAATGATAATGGCTGGTCAGTGGATTTTAAAATGTGAATATAAACTAAGGATGAGATCTTCAACACAACAGAGTAAGGTAAATATTGGACAATAATTCACGTGATATCATCTGTACTCTCTACAGTCAGTTGGGTTTGTACAGTCAAAGTTTTTTAATTCTATATATATATATATATATATATATATATATATATATATATATATATATATATATATATATATATATATATATATATATATATATATATATATAAAAATGGGAAATTATATGACACCAAAGAACTATATTTCTTGCAATACATAATTATTATTGTTTTTTATTTTTATACCCAGCTGATCAAAGCTTTGCAGAGATTCATGTGCTGCATGTTCCAATGTTTACTTTGGAAGCTTCTATGCACAACACCACTTGCGTTTTTTTACTTATTTTAAACCAGTTTGTTTCTTTGTTATATTGTTTGGAATGGATGTTTAATGCTGATTATGCTGAACTCATAGTCACCAGCAGCAGCAACAGCAGCAGCAGCAGCAATTGAGGTGCATTTGCAGTACAGCATGAGGGTACTGCCTGCCTATATTTTTTTTGTCTTGTGATATAATTTTGGTCATATATACTTTTATTTTATTTTGGGGTGTGTCAATGCCGGCCTTTTATGCAATTTTTATTTACAGTTTTGATTTAGCAACCACTAAATTTGTAGAATTAGCAACTTGACTATTTTAATTTCAAATTAATTCTAAATAAATAACTGAAAACAGGTCAGTTTGATATGGTGAGTGATATCGGATTGACGTCGGTGATGAGTTATGCCGGTGTTTGACCCCCCAATGGTCATAATTATGTACTAACCTTTTTTATATTTTCCTTCCTGCAGCAGCCCGGTATTATCACGGGCACTCACTTGGCATCCACCGGAGTCAGTGCCAATGGACAGCCGCGCCTACGTGCAGAGAACGCACTCGACGCTTTGTTAGACGAACTGCAAACCTTTGCACAGCCGCCGTCTGAGGCTGGAAGTCGTAAAAGCAGCTTGGATGTGACGCCTTCCACTCCACTTGCCACAGCTGCTCCTGGATCCCTTGCTGTTAACTCAGTCTTGTCTTCTACTGTCGTAAGGCGACTGCCGTCCTTCCCCAGTTCAGATTCCCAGTCTTCCCCAGTGAAAACACCTGGCAATATATTTCCAGGGTCATCTAGTACTTTGCCTCGAGTATCTTCTAATAGTCAAGCACCTCCACCCCCACCACGAGATGACCATCGATTAAGTGTTGCATCAACAGCTTCTTCGGGATCTGGTAAATCTTCTCCACGAGGTAGTATCAGTGGTGAACCTCATCGATTACCACCTCCTCCTCCTCCAAGAACATCTTCTAAATCTCCAATGTTATCGCCTTCATCACCCATGAGTCCAGCTTTACGATCTACATCTTTACCTCCAGGTGGTATGGTTGCATCAATGGCAGGTGGTGTTCTAAGAAATGCCGAAGGCAGAGAACTTTATGGGCCTGTTCTACGTCAAAGGCCACCGTTAGGTAGGGGTTCCTTTAGTGAAGATTCCACTGCCTCCTCTGCCTCCACTAATAGTTCTAACAGTAGTGCCAAGGCTGGTCAGCTTTCCTCAAACAGTAGTAGCACTGAGAGCGTGAATTCTCAAGAGGGTGCAGGGCCTCGCCAGCAGAACACAAGTAATGTGCCACCAATCCCTCCCCCAAAGCAAAGACAGGAAAATCTTGAAGCTCGGCATCTTGAACTCTTGCGAAGGCAGAAACAGTTACAAGAACAATATCAGCGACTTCAGTCACTTCAGCGATCAGGAGGCCGGTTGGCGCCTGTCAACATCGACCTAAAAAAGACGGGTAGTGAAAGTAACTTAGCTGGTCGATTAGGTTTGTCCTTAGCTCCTATTGCACACGGCTCATTGTCCAACCTAGCGTCAACGACGCCTTCACCTTCCCAGGCCTCAAATACCAATACTCTTCCTAATCCAAAGACTTCCTCACTGACTATTGCGGGTGGAGACACACACCAGACTACAAAACGCAGCAGTGGCGGTCTGGTCGAAACAGATATTCTGTGAATAATAAAAACTTCAAGAAGTAACGCAACTGAGATAATCCTCTGACCCTTTTCATAATGATAGAAAAACTGTAAATATGTAAAGTTTATACAATTTCAAGAAACTGCCAATACCGACAGAGATTGTAAGAATTTATCATGCAATATGCGCATTTTTTTTAAAGACTCATTTTGCATTATTTGAAAGCTGCACAGTTTTTATTGTTGTTCTTCAAAAGTGTGTGTGTATGTAACTGAAATAATCAAAAGAGACCTGTTGCCTAATATCTCGAAAACTGAATTAGCTGTTTAAAGACCTCTCCCAATCACAGTCACATCGAGTCCAGAGACTTTTTAAGATAATATATGTGATGCTCAATGATAAGGCACGTGTTCAAAGCCATTGAAAGTTATACTGTTAAAACTTGTAGCTGCAGACTGCCATCAGTTTTATCAGCTCACTCATGTGATTTTAGTTAAATCAGGAAACTAAAGTCCAGGTATTTCATATTTATTACAAAATATTTCGTTTAGACTTTTTGGAGTTGGGTAAGTTATATATATATTTTTTTCTTACACTCTCTTAGTACTATAATTAGACTGAAAACTGTAACAACGTTTTTTATGAATATATGGCACTTAACACATTTTTAAAGTACTGTATCTAAATAACTATACATTGTTTTATTAATTTTATTTATCAGGTTGCTTCTTGGGGACAAGAGACTTTTCTTACAAAATATATTATTATTATACGTTTTACTTTGCTTAAAAATTGAAGATCCCCAAATATTGTAGATCTTGTAACTACCATGCTTAGTTATGTTACAATTAAAAATACAAAACATTTAACTGACATATTACTTAGGACCTCACTTGAAAAAAAAATAAAGTACTCCATGACACACTTATACAGGATTTAAGCAACTTTTCACCAAAAAGAACACAACTCGTCACGTAACTCCAATACATTGGAGTGGTTTGACATGTAAATTATGAAAAATTGATAGGCAGTCTGTATGCATTACAGGATCACACAAGAAAACTAATGTGCAGATCCGTATATACATTATAATATATACAGTAAAAACTTTGATAACTTCCTATTAACTATGAACAAAGCTGCTAAACTAGTTATTATACATAAACACTCTATGATAAACTGACTTATTACATAATATTTTTCAATTTACTAGCAAACTGTTGAGTGTATATATAGGTTTTTAAAGCATTTCAGCACACATATTTTGTGAATATTTGTATTTACTGCATCTCTTTTCATATTCTATTTAGTACTATGCACTCTGATTATTAATCCCAGCTTTGAATTAGTGTATTGGTAATAATTGAACTTATACAATTTAATAAGAAAAAATAAATATATTCATAAAATTGCAGACTTCAGTCCAAAATTTCTTTTATGCTGTATGTTTTGAAAGTGTATCAGGAAAGTGATTAATATTTGCATATTCTTTTTTAGTGGGAGATGATGGAATTTTTATTTAGAGGTTCAGCATTTTACAGGCTTCAGTTTTACAGTTTTTAATTATGTTTTTTAGCTATGCTGAGCTTGGTGGATGTATATTTCTTTGCAAAATCTTTATTATCAAGACACGATGATAAGAAAGTAAAAAAAATAGGTTCTCAAATTAATTGTGACCATTACATACATTATAATTATTTCCAATCATTGCTAACAATCAACTGTATTTTATATTGTTCAAATAATGTTTTCTTATTGTATCTAATGGTTATTCATTTTCTTTCTTATCTGCTATGTCAGGACTTTATACAGGAATCAAGAAATGAGTTTCAGGAATGTGCGTGTGTGGGGCTTATGCGTGTCATATTGGTTCTTTATCCCATTTTGAGCATATCTATTTGAAAATTCCTCATTCACAACATTATTCATTCATAATTATGGCCTTTTAATAGAAGAGGGCAAAAACAGATGCAAAATGACTCCATCCTAAAACTTCCAACAAATTCACTAAGAGTAGCAAAGTATATAAAAATTTGGTGGGAGGGGGTTTATTCCCGCAAGTAACACACAACTCAAGTCAAAACTAAAAGTTCTAATGTTAATTACATCCCTGTTCACTTCTTCACAACTGAAGCTCGTTTCATATTCCATTGATCATATGGTGTAGAATTACTACTGTTATATTGGTGATAATGATAAATTTCATGGTATATATTAATGCTATTAAATTACACTATATGTATTTTGTAGATATCCTGAAATATTTCTGTAGCAATGAAAGTTTAAACTCCTATTCCTGTATGTAGAAACTGGTATTGCAATTTTTTTTTTCAGAACTTTATCTAACTTTCATTTTACTGTGAGGTCATTCATTAACACTCAAAGGAATTGCACTGTAAAGAAAGAACCATGGATTCTCGTATATTTTAAATGCAGATATTTTAATGCCCATGTATGCATATGCCCATATCATTCTTAAATAGCTACATTTCACTTATGTAACATAATATAATATACAGGATATTCAAGCTCTTCCTCTTCTGGTTGCTCATGAAACTCTCCAGGTTTGGGAAAGGCATAGAATATATATATATATATATATATATATATATATATATATATATATATATATATATATATATATAATATATATATATATATATATATATATATATATATATATATATATATATATATATATATTCACAGCTACCTCTCGAATAAATGCAAGGACAGGTTCTCAAAAGGCTCATGTAATTCAATTTTTGCATAATCCAAATAGTCTATTTCCATAAGGAATAATGTTAATATACACAGATATGTTCCACAAGCGTGTATAAACACACTATACCAAAGAAAAAACCTAAGTAAAACGCATTTTACAAGTACATAAGCACGCTGAAATACGTATGTAAGCTAAAATTAAACAAGTACAGTATTAAAGATATACAGATAAACAAAAAAATAAACAAATTACCTCACTCTATATACGGTGGATAACAGGTGTGTGGTGGCGATGATCAGAGTGCTAAGCCATAACGACTTTCTGACTGGATTATTCAGAGAAAAATGGACTTAATGACCACTAAGCAGTGCTTGTGCCTTTGTCTGCAGTGTAGTCGGTCAGTACCCTCTACAAAATGGGATTTTCACCCTTATTGGAGTGATCTTTTCATATAAGTCATTGTTGTACTAGTACAACAATGATTTATGACTCTCTATTTATTTATTTATTTATTTATTTAATTATTTATTGATCTATCTATCTACTGAGAGAGAGAGAATCATAAATCATTATTGTACTGGTACAACAATGACTTATGTGGAAAATCACTCCAATGAGGGTGAAAATCCCATTTTGTAGAGGGTACTGACAGACCACACTGCAAACAATGGCACAAGCTCTGGTTACTGGTCCTTGAATCCATTTTTCTTCCGCTCAGCACCTCGTTTTTTCTCGCTCACGTTAGACGCATATTTCAAATTTTTTTTATTATTATGTTGTGTGTTCCGGTTCCGGTTTTACGTCACGGACTCCCTTTTCAACCAAGGGCTAGGACGGTTGCCTTCTTGCTAAGGACTTGTTTTGGCAGATATAATCATTACCCTGAGTGCATGCCCTTGCTAACCTCAGACCGTGACGGGGCGCGAACCCTCAACCTGACACCTCAGAGTCGCGGGCGCTACCGCTTGAGTAGACCAGCTAATTAAAATTCCCGTAGTTTAAACTCGCGTAAATCGCGAGGTGACTAGATATATATAAATATATAAAGTCATTCCGTGACTTTCATGAAAATATCATCTGTGATTTAAACAAAAATTATGTATAATCTGAAAATCTTCATAACTATGAAGGAATGAGCACAAAATACTGAGACTTAATTTTGCGCACAAAATGAGGTGGCAATGCAGTGACCAAATATGATGGCTGAGTGAGCTGAAAGAACACCACGTGTTGGCCAGTCCTCCTCTCATACTCGTTCGATTAAGATGTAGTGCCACGTCACGCGTTGTCTTCATGAGCTATTCTAAATTTTCACTAGCCCTCGTGTGCAAAGTTGCCTAAGAGTGTAAGTGCTACTGGCAGTAATTAAAACCCCAGAAAGGCTAAAGCTGTTTGACATTTACAGCAACATTTAGAAATTTTAGAGAAGTCGAAAATGATGTCACCATTCCAAAAGGCACAAAAATGGGGGAAAATTAGCCTACCATTCACTAAATAAAGCAAAGGGAGAAAGAAAGAGCAATACTACGGTTTTGCCTGCATTATAAAATTAGTTTTGCAAATTCGTGATACAGTGTTTGTTAAAACGTAGAAAGCATTAAATCTGATTGGAAAATATGGTGCAAGAGTATGATCCTTTTGACATGTCGTCAGAAGGATTAAGTTAGCCTGAGGTCTCATCTTTTACCTACAGTGTAAACCATCTTGTCATTTCATCCAATCAGCACTGTAGGCAATCTTCATAGTTAAAATTATCATCACAAACTATGGCTTTTGGAAAGTGTTATCATAGTACTATATCATTATATATTAATGTAATAATAAAAAGGGTTCTAATAGGGTCCTGCAAAAGAGAGAGAGAGAGAGATAAAATCTTTAAAAAACACGCTAAGCTTTGACTGAATTCTTCGTTCTTTCAATTAAATTTTATCATACTTCTAAATTTTTTTCTTTTCTCATTATTGTTGTTATGATTATTATCAATTTTCATTACAGAATTATTATGTAATATTTTTATTATTATTATTATTATTATTATTATTATTATTATGTAAGCTTTATACAGCTATTATGCAAACAGATATGAGATGAAAGTTGTGGTTGGTATTAGGGAATATTGTACAGTTTACAAAGTGTTGATACGATTAACAAAGAATCCGTACTTACCATGAATTTCAAGCTTCCGTAGTGGTGAAACCCGTTACTCGCGAAAGCCCCTGAATGACTATATATGAGACATCATAGCAGGATGATGCCAGCAGAGTTGCCAAAATGCCATCAAATAACCTAAGAATACATATTACTGTTAAGAAGATACAGTATCAGTAAACTGTTCATTTTAACTCTATCAGAGAAAAGTTCATGAAGATATTGTTCCACCACTGATACACATCTATTAACATATATGTTTAGGATTCTGGGCTAAAAATGGCTATCATACAGTAGACACCACTATCCTCTCCCCCTCATCTCACATGTTCTAGCAAAGAGATACTGTAGAACCGCCCAGGGTTGTAGACTTTATAATTGAACATTCCCCTGCCCATCCTTAACTATCCCATCGGTTCTGTCTCTGTCAGAGACAGAAAATTTTACCATCAAATGCCCTCCATATCACAGGCTGTAACTAAAAGATTACAAGTAAAACTCTATCAAATGACAGTTAATATTATTTAAAGAGCAACTTTTTAAACATCTATCCAGTACATCTATAATGTATGAGAGTGGGCAAATCCTGACATGAGTTAGTGAAATGACATCATAAATCTGTCTAGCATATCTATAGATGTTTTAGAAGTGAGCAAATCCTAGCATAAGTTAGTGAAATGACCTCATTAATAATATAATTGACTAAATTCTAAGTACAGTAGTAAAATTGTATTATCATTCCATTACAATGGTTTTCATTATAAGATTATATTTTCCTGAGCACCCAGAAGTATTATTATTTTAAATATGAAGACTATTATTTTGAAAACCTCACATCAGGAATATTGAAATTTAAGCCTAGTTTATCTCCTTTCTCTGGCTAATCTTTATAATCTTTTTCTTTTGTAGTTTTTGCCTTATACACAGTTAAGAAAATAAAAGAACATGAAAAAAGCCTTTTAAAAAAAAATATGCATGGATAGTTATTATGAATCAGTTCTTTGTACTTAACTTGCATTTTCTGTAATATACATATATATATTGTAATTTTATAAAAAATAAATAAAATAAAAAAATAGCAATTCTGGCTGCTGAATTTTATGTGCTATTATGGTGTAAAAAAATTAGAGAGATCCCTAACTGGACAAGTCTCTTTTCATACATGGAGAGAGACTGCAGGATTATACATATACTGTATACAGTAAATATAAATATATATATATATTTTTTGTATTATCCTTTCCCATTATGAGCATCAGCCACTTTTATTTCATTATATATTTCAACAAATTAATCCATCCCTGTAATATTTTACAGTATTTATATGTTTTATAATTTTTCTCCCTCTTTGTTGCTATTATGACATAAGCATCTTGAGAAATTCATAGTGTTTACCTTAAAAATTCTATTTAATTGTCATAACAATTGGTATGTTTACTTTTCCTTTTTTTTTCAAGTTATCTGTGAACATTAACACATGAAAATGCAATACATAGAAAACAAATTCAAGAGCTAAAGTAGGGAATGAATTTTTGAAAGATGAGATGTATGTATTATATGTCCTGTTAAATTTTAATTCAATGATTACAAAAAAAAAATATGTTTGCCAAAAATCCAAATAAAAATGCAGTGAAAATTTGTATTTTTTTTTTACCTTACTTAAAAGTCTAAAATGTGTTCTACGTTCTGACATTATAAACCAAATACTATACTTTAGCAAGAAGACTACATAGAAGTTGGGAAATTAAGACTGGACGCCCTTCCTAACACCCAATATTGGACTCAAGCACTATTCAAGTCGAGTATTCAGAAAGAAGACTAATACTATGGTTTTAAACAGTCAAGATATTCTTCATCTAGAGAGCTACAAGAATGGGTATCTGTGTACCTATTTTCATGCTAATATTGAGATTATAATACTCTCAGATAAAGGGTTTCTTGACAGAAAATTTTTTTACACACAAGAGGGTAATCTATGGAAGTCATCATTACATCCTTCCTAAACACTTGGTCACAAGAAATTAGTAAAAAGGTGGTTATCATGACAGCACTTTCAACAGTTTACATAATGCCCTTGTGAAAAAAAAAAGTAAGTTTGCATAGTAGTCCCACGTAATCATCATGATTAATATTTGAAAATCAGTCACCAGAGAGGAAGAACATTCTATGTAAATATACAAGAGATGTAAATAATGTAACAAAGAGTTATGATAAATGTGTACCTAAAAAAGACTAAAACAATTATATTTCTCTAAATCCATCACATCCACATGATAGAGCCCTAGCTTATTACTGCAAAATAATATAATGGTTGGATTACTGTATATCATCGTCATAATCACGTCTAAACTGACTCAGTTAGCCCAAAGAGGGCTCATAGTATGAATCACAAACACCTATAAGGAAAAACTGAGTAAACTAACATCTCTTTCCATCAAATTTCTTTAAGTAGTCTGAATGTCAACAAAAAAGAGGCAAAGGAAATGGAAAAGACCATATTCAATAACCTTACAATTAACAAGCAATTTTGCTTTCATTGGGCCATAACAATAAACGACCTTAGACCCATAGGGAATATGGCAACAGAGAAACACTTTGTTAACAATAAAGCAGTTCTTCATACTTATACATCAGCAGAAAGTTGACTTTTCTGTCTCGCCTTAGAGATAATTAAAGGTTTTGCACAGGTGAAGCGAGATATCTGCAGAGGCCCAAATGAAATGCATGGGGAACTCTCCCAGCAGTACAAGGCATAAATTCAGGTAGAGATCTGGATCTCTTACGAGTTTTTTATCACCTATGCATAACTAAGCCTGGAATTGGAGATAAACCTGTAGAAAACATACCAAGAATCACTGGAAATCTAGATAGCGCTAGAAAGCAGAGGTAGAGAATCTCAGAAAGTTCAACATGCATTAAAGACATCTTATCAAGTTCTTTATCAAGTAGATAAATTTGTACTTTTTCAAGTAAATATGCTTTTAGAGAGATTCAGATACTAGGTACACTATACAAAATACAGCAGGAGTGGTAAAACTTGCTTAATATAAAGCCAAACACTAAACATGAACAAAAGTTATACAATACACGTTTATTATAGGTATTTACATAAGTGTATGGTTGCAAACATTTGATGTAAATATTAAGAAATTCAATCACATAATATAATTTATTCACTTGTTTTTAAATATTATCTCATAACATTTTCAGTAATCAGTAAGTACTCATTTATGGCAAGTTTTCAAAATCTCGACTGATTGATGGTTTCTAAGCTCATAGTGGAGGACAGGTGTCAGTAGTTGCTGTTGTTGTTTGCCATTTTATGAGTCGCTATTATATCACCATTTTTTTTTTTAATGATTGTGACACCAGGACAGGCAAAAAAAAATATATAAATCTACCCTCATCGGGCCTGGGCACGAAGAAAACATAGAGAGAAACAGAGATGGGGAGTATAGTGACTTGTCAGATGTAAAGAGCTAATAAGACACGTGTAACAAATATCCAAGAATATTCGGTGTTGATGTAGGCATAGAAAGAGAACTGTAACTGAAAGAAGACTTAACATTAAACTGTCCTTGACAGTCTTATTCAAGTCCACAAGATCCTCCAGCTGTAGTATGAAATAGCCACAGGTTTAGAAAAAACTGAGGAGCTCGAAGATTTATGGATCACTGTGCAGTATCAGAAACTTCCATCTTTCATTGTAGGGTGTGTTTACCGTCACCCTAAAGCACCTACCAGTTCATTCAATCATCTACTAGAAACATTCAGAAATATCTGTGTGCGTCATAAACCCATATACATACTTGGTGATTTTAATGATGACTTGCTCTCAGCAGATAACAAAATGAAAAGGGTGATCAACACTGTGAAGTTAACACAAATAGTGACAAAACCGACCCGCATAACCCCCAATTCTAGGACTCTTATAGATCTGATAATAACAAATAAAGTGGAAAGTATACTCTATTGGGACGTAGTTCCCTGCCCAATTGCAGACCACGAGCTGAACATTGCTATGCTAAACATAAACAAGCCGAAAAGGAAGCCTCTCCTCAAGACATTCCGGTGTCTAAAAAATTACTCCCCTGATATCTTTTGTGAAACATTAATCAACAACACAAATGCACTTAATAGAATTAAATACACAGATAACGTCGATTTGCAGGTTGAGATTCTAATAAAAGTCTTCCTTGAATGCTTAGATAGTTGTGCACCCATTGTAACAAGAAAAATAACCCGCCCCTCAGCCCCCTGGCTAACTAATGACATCAAAGAGGCAATGCAAATCAGAAATCAAATACAAAAAGAGCTAAAAATGAATAGATATGATATGACTCTCCGAGAACGTTATAAAACAGAAAAGAAACGTGTCAGATCTCTCATCAGTGTAAGTAAATAAGACTTTTACAAAAAAACAATTTAATGACTCTAGACATGATACAGCAGCAACATGGAAAGTGATAAGAAGCATGATACCAAATGAAAAGAGTACCTCAGAAAGTTATGAAAATATTACGGAGTTGAAAGACAAAGCAGAAAACTTTAATAACTATTTTGCTAACGTTGGCAAAAATACATATGAAAAAACTCAAGAAAACATCAGCTCAGTGAATATGAGTAATTGCTTAAATGACAATTCTTCCAATGAAAACACAAGAGAGTACTTCAAGCTTATTCCTACCGATTGTGCTACCCTAATTCTTACCATAAAGAGCCTAAGAAACTCTGGCTCTTATGGTTCAGATGGTATACCATTTCAGTTCATCAAAGATGCTCTACCCGTGATTGCATCCTATATTCTAACTATTATGAACACTTCCATTGTTACTAAAAAGTTTCCTGACTCTTGGAAAATAGCACATGTAATACCTCTGCATAAAAAGGGGGACAGAGAAGATGTGACAAACTATCGTCCCATTTCCCTGCTACCCATTTTCTCTAAAATATTAGAAAAAATTGTTGCATGCCAACTTATGTCATATTTAGAATCAAATAGACTACTAACGATTAGCCAACATGGTTTCAGACCAAAACTCTCGACGGAAACTGCACTGCTTAAAGTTACGAATAGTATATATAATAATATAGATATGAAAAAAATATCTTTGCTAGTTTTGTTGGACTTATCAAAAGCCTTCGACAGTGTAAACCATGAAATTCTTTTAAGTAAATGTATTAACTTAAATATTGATCCAAGCTGGTTTAGCGAGTATCTATCTAATCGTAAACAGTCCATACGTCTTAACAACATTATCTCTGTGCCAAAAAATGTATCATTTGGTGTTCCACAGGGATCAGTACTTGGTCCTATCCTCTTCTCCATTTACGTAAATGATCTATCTTCTTTCATTTCTGACTGTCTAGTCGTACAATATGCAGATGACACTCAACTACTCCTTAGTGGTGATATTAATAATCTCCCAGAGCTAACTTTAAGAGCAGAAAACACTCTGTCAAAAATTAAAACCTATTTCCAAGAAATTGGGCTGTTAATTAACGAAAGTAAAACACAGTGCATATTTATTGGTTCAAGGTTCCACATAGCACAAATTCCAGAAAACACAACAATTAATTTTTGCGACAATATTATCACACCTAGCAAAACAGTCAAAAACCTAGGAATTCACTTTGATAACCACATGTTGTTTGATTCCCACATAGATAAAGTATGCAAAAAGGTTACAGGAACATTAATGTACTTATCACGTATAAAAGACAATTTTGAGACTACCACTCGAATAACTGTTGTTGAATCTCTAGCCCTAAGTCACATTAATTACTGCACAACTGTTTGGGGAGCTACCACTAAGACTCAGATAAACAGAATACAGAAGCTTATTAATTTTGCAGCTCGAGTTGCCCTGGGAGGAATAAGAAAATACGACCACATCACACCAGCTCTCAATAAACTTGGGTGGCTGCGGGCAGAAAATAAGGTCGCTTATGCTATTTATGTTTTTGTATTCAAAATTTTGGACCATCATTATCCTAGCTGGCTATTTGATTTGAAAACAGTCAGGGATATAAGGGGAACCAACACAAGACAGAGCAGTGAGCTCTTTATTCACAGAACAAACACAGAAGCAGGTTCAAAGATGATCACTATCAAAGGGCCAACACTCTGGAATAATATTCCAGAGCATCTTAAAAATGCATCCTCTTTCACAGCTTTCAAAGGCAAACTATACAGTTCTCTTTTGGACAAATAGTTGCTGCTCATTAAGAACTAATTATTCTCATTGTAAGGAAACAAATATGGAAATGATGCCGATAATAACGATCCTGTATCTAGTGGCATACTTACTACTTTATTATTAACATTATTGTAACATTTTTATTACAGCATTATTATTTTCTATGAAAGCTACATTTAATTTAACTATATGTCTAACCCTCTTATTTGTTAGTTTAATTACATGTCTACTTATAAGTTACTATTAATGTTGAATAACCATTGTACAAAATGGAAATAAATGTTTTTGTTTTGTTTGTTTGTTTTGAAGACTGCATGCCCTTCCTAATGCCCTGTGGTGGGTTCAAACACAGATCTCTCACTTCTTGAGATGACCACTAACAGCTCGTCCAGGTGACATTGGGATGGTAATTCTCAAGTACTCTGTTTTGGATACAGATTATTCATTAACTTTGCCAGCACTGAGGATTTTTGCCAAAGTTGGGTTTTTGTAAACTAGTGAAAAATAAGATGTAGTTGGCAGCTTTAAGTTATTGGGAAAGTGTCACTGCTACTATATATTCTATTTAACAGCAGTGACACTTTCCAAATAACTTACTGTTTTCACTATATTGAGTGCATTTAATATGGTAATGGATTAAGAAAAACAGGCATATTTGTATTGGGGAACATCATATTGCTTGTCAACAATAGTTAAAAGGAATTATGGCATTCAAGACAATTTAAAGTTATTGTCTAATTACACAGTGCCAACAAAACAACTGCACTTCATGTTTCTCCTCAAATTATTAAATAAAGTCCAGGCTAAACTGAGAAAAGCATACCTTTAAGCATAACTAAAGAAACAATGCAAG
This sequence comes from Halocaridina rubra, assembly GCA_037179515.1. NCBI lineage: Eukaryota > Metazoa > Arthropoda > Malacostraca > Decapoda > Atyidae > Halocaridina > Halocaridina rubra. Next base: position 323,962 of record JAXCGZ010007552.1, on the reverse strand, counting down.
CGGTCTTTAAGACATATATATAGTGCCAGGGAGAACTCAGTGCCACATCATGCTCGATTTATAACACCAATGAGCCAACCTAAATACTATCGCTGCTTTGGTAACCAAGCCAAGATATCTTGCCTCATGACACAGACAAATTCAATCTATAAGCAACTATTAAACCTCAAGAAAGCTAGCCAAGGGTGTTGGTACTGTATTTCCATGGTTTCAGTAATAATAATAAGAGAAACTCTCTTGCAGAACACACACCAACAGATTTACTGGATAGTAAAAGAAGGCATGTGAATGATGGACTATGCCAGACTATCCAACAACATCAGGAAGAGGAGACACCAACAAATGATACTCTCAAAAAGGCAACAACATAACTGGTAAAACACCAACAGCTACACACCCACAAAAGCAGCATCACATCTCCATTCGAGGACGTGGCGACCATAAAGCAAGTACCCCTCACACATCCCTCCATCCACTCACATAATATCTATATTACTATATTACACTCCAGAGGAAAAAAAACACTTTTATCTAAGGAAGAGTCCCCTATCACATAATGAACTGCTAAAAAATACCCTGGGTTAAGTTCAAGGAAGGCCCCTCCTGAACTCACCAAGATCATCCAGAGGAGTCACATCATCAAGAAATAGAGGAGGAATGGGGCAAATTCTCATGCAATATTAAGATATGTTCAGAAAAATAACCCCGTTTGTGACTAAACAAAAACCAAAACTCTGTGGAAAACACCACTTTAGTCAAAAGGCACATTATGAATGCAGCATTTGAACAACATAAGCAAAGGTGTAAAAACACTCGCCTCTTACATCAAAAACATTTTTAACATTACATGTATAAGCGGGAATAAGGCACAGTGACAAGAAAATAAACGCACTACATTCTATAAGTGCAATGTACATAGTATGCCAATATTGGTGGAACATAATACTCCTTTTTTCCCTTTTGATAAGGTTCAGCTTAGATGAGTGGTACAAACGTCTTATAGATAATGATGAACACATATTTTATAAGAAAGCCATCCAGTGGCAATGCAAATATCTCACAACTCGATCAACTGCAATCGTAATTTTCCTAATGTCATAAAAGAAAACCTTTCAATATGTGTGGGATAGTTTTTAAGGGAGCATAGGAATTTGGAACTATGTGCTCCTGATAGTGTTCTCCCAGTATTGGGTTTAATACTGCGTCATCAAAAAGGCTGAATCTAACTGAAACGAGAAGGAAACATTCGCACACTTCTTTACCAATCCGGCTCCTCTTCTGAAGGTAGTTCCACTGCTGAATCTGTATGTCGACACAAGGGAGGTGATGAAAACAGCCTTGGCCTGAGTGTTGAAGTGCGATGCCTTGGAGGGATCACTCCAAAAGAAACAGCACTTAACTTTCCCTTATTGTGTTTAGTCAACATTTTGTAGGCATATTTGAGAAAGAACCTTCACGAACTTGTCGAATACTGGGTAGGGAATGTCTAACACTGGGTGAGGAATTTAAGTCAAGGCTGCTGTATATGTAGTGATTTTTGCAGCTGATAGCTTCTTATCAAGAATAGGAACTCCTTGTCAAGAATTGGAACTCCTAAGAACTTGATTGCTCCTGGCAAGGTTCTTTTCTCAAATGAAGCCATTAAAAGTTGACTAGACAATTTTGCACATTCTTACTTCAGATTTTTTCATGGAATTCAAAAGAATTACCATTAATTAAGAAAAAAAAAGAAAAAAAAAGGACGACTAGATCTTCCTCAAAATATTCAGAAATGAAGGCAGAGGAGAATTAACGAGGAACATTTCAAATCTGTTGTCCCCAATTCTTGAGATAATGGTACCTAATCCTAAAAGGAAATTAAGGGACTGCAAGATTCACAAAACAGTAGACTACAAAACACAGATTTGACTTACCTCACACACAAGTTTGAAAAGAGTTGTTTATGGATTTCTAGGGCATGGTGGTTAGACATACTGGTGACTAGTGGTAGACAGCAGAGGTAGCTGAGAAGTAGAACTGGTGAACTTATAGTAGTATTTTACTTGAAAATAAAATCAGTGTGTTACTTCTTTGATACAGCAATATGGTTTATTACTTTTTCATTAATGCAAATAAGACACCACTTTTCCTCCATATCAAGTCCTAACCAAATAATAAGCATGGAAAGCAAAATAATGTTTGCATTTCATCACAACCACATACCCAATCACATTTCTTATAAACGCTGATAGCTATTTGACTTACATATGTTTGCATTGTTCCTACTCATACTATTTTGTTTAATGGATGAATTTGGCACAATTTTGCCTCTTTCTTTGATTTCCATCTTTTCCTTTACGGTCAATTGGGAATAAATTAATGCTCTGTATATGCTTCACTCGATTTTCCATCATCACAAAGGGTAGTCAAATAAGGCAATGTACTAGCTGATGCACTTTTCAATATAATAGACTTTCATTCTGAAACCTAAGCAAAAACACTCATTAACAGAAAACTGAAACATAAATGTCACCACAATATAATTGTTGGGGTTGAGGATGCTAGAGTGTTGTTAAGATTCTGTTTTACTAAGGGGACTCAAAGTACCGAGCTCGGTTAAGAGCTCACAAACAGACAGGACAGATATTTGTACTTGAACACCCCATCTCTATTACCATTAGTCGGTTAAATGAAACTCAGAATTCAACTTTCTTTTAATTTTGGAAATGCAATGACATTGAAAGAATTGAATTAAATTTCTCAAATTAAATTTTATGAAATGCTGCCTCGAATCCCGGAGGTGGTGAGCACGATTTCGTTTCCCGGCACCACGGACGTATGCCAAGACTTTGGCCTCAACTCGATGATTACCTCTGTCACACAGGCAGAGTAGAATACAGGACACTGCAATTTCAGAAACAGAAATGACACACTATTTATAATGGGAAACTGAAAGCATGAGCACACCTATAATGAGTTTCCAATGTCATTTTACTGGATGAAAATATATTGGTTATTCACAGCTAACCAGAAATATTTATGCTACCAAAATAGCATACAAAACCATTAATTCTTTACTGGTTTTAAAGGAAAACAATATATTCACAATAAATGAAGAATAAGCAAGACAAATACAGTACTGTACGTATTCCTTAAATTGTGGGCAACCACAAAAGTTGCAATGCTTATTACTTATTTACAATTAATAGGTAAAACACTCTATTTAGGATAAAGGAAGAATCTACGAGATAAATACAGTATTCATTCACTTTTGGTTATCAAGAACTTTGCAATGAAAAAAAAGGGTGCAAAACCACCTTTTGAGGTATTTGCAACTTATAACTCAAAACGCTTTATCCCCAACATATGAAGAATTAGCAAGATAAATACAGTATGCATTCATTAAATTATGGTTAACAGGATATATTTGCAAAGCCAACAGGGTAAAATTACCTTTTAATTATTTGCAATTTGTATAGCAAATAGCTTTATTGACGAGTTTTTGACGTAAAACACTTTATTTACGATGATAGAAAGAGGTGAAATGAAATTAGAATTTATTAGGAAAAGAGATAGATTATTACGGGCTCTTAACCAGTCTTCAGAGGATGAGATTTTCGTTTATCACATTCAATGAAAAGAAACTTCTTAGCAATGTAAATCAGCTGTAATTTACAGGTTAAGGAATTAACTTTGGCATGTGAGATTCCAGTTTGGTAATCTACAAAATTTCGTGTGTATGGGAATGGAATCTGAGAATAAAAATCCGTAAGATTTAGCCAGTAACGATTGTAACTAATTCTCGAAATAAACCAAATTGCTTGACCCACGAGCTTTACCATACACTATCCCTCACCTTGTTGTGCTAGATGAATTCCTGTGAAGATGCCACGTAAATAAGGTTTGAAATAAACTTAGACTGCTCAGGCGAGATGTTGCCTCTTCGAAGTTTTAGCGCCAAAGGAGGACGCCTCATTGTCCCTACTGGTGAGTTCATCTGTAGGATACATTTTCTAGAGCAGTAACTGGCTCTGATATAATTTAAGGACTATTTTAGTGGTGGTCCCTGGCAGGCAATTATAGCAGAGATGCAAGGGAGAGACAGTATTTTTTAGGTGCAACAAGTGGAAGCAAATAAAATAAAACGAGAATAATAATGAAAAGTTAGGTTACTGGTAAACAATCTCCAGAATGTTCTTGGCTCGTAGCAGACGAAAAATAGGAGCAGCCTTTAAATTGGGACTATACTTCTACACGTACAAGAAGAGTAAATAAGGTATATTTAAAATTAGCTATAAGCTAAAATATAAATTGCAAATAATCATAATCTGCAAAAGTCAAGAAGTGGGAATTAATTTTTTTAGTTAGAAAATAACAGTTAAGTTACTAAATTAATTAATAAGGCATCTAACAGCCTCTGGTGACTTTGAGCAAAACACTCTGCCACAAAGGCCCTTTCTAGAGAATATTGATTTAGCAAAATTCTACTACAGAAGGCGAAAAAAGAACAGAGGAAGTTACGGTGACTTCAGTGTTATTATGAGGGATGAGATATCCTTCTCATGGAAAAGAACAAATGAACAATAAGAATGGGATCCACCACTGGAACATATCATACTATTAGGAAAAGTGAACAAGTCTTGTAAACAAAACATTAAATGACATGCAAAACATAAAGGAAATGTGATCAAATTCAAATTTCAAGAAAATTAAATCACAATTAGATATCAGTGAATATCAATATTTAAGTTTATGAATGCTTCACATGCAAGAAGGCAATAATATAATATACAAAAATAAAATACAGTATACGCAAATTAAAAATTTGAACCACGTCGTCATTAACATTGGCGACTGGATTTAAAAGTTTCAGCTATTCAACACTAAACTAAAATGTTTCCGCCATGTTCTGGCTTTCAGAGTCCCACAAAGGGAAATATAAAACTACGATCAAAAAATTATTCTTCATCTTTTTCGTCTTCCATTAGGAATAACGTTTGTACGCTAAAATAAACAAGTACAGTACAGTATTAAAGACATAAAAGATAAACATAAAAAATAAACAACACATCAGAGAAGTAATCTTGACTGACTAGTCAAATTTAGGCTAACAGCACCAGCTTCCACATTTGAGGGTAATGACCGTCGACTTAGTAGATCAGCAAGGTCATTGTCCTTGCCATGAACATGTTGGGCAGTGAATTTGAAAAGATTCAGGTAAAGTGCCCACCTTTTCAGACGAGGATTTAGCTTGTCTGAAGTCTGTAAATATAGGAGAGGTCGGTGGTCGGTTCTCAGTGTAAAATGTTGGCCATACAGATGGACTTCAAATTTCTTTATGGCCCAATATGCAGCTAGAGCTTCCTTCTCCACAGTGGAGTAATTTCGCTCTGCAGGGCGAAGCCTGCGGCTTGCATATCGCACTGGAGCTACTTCTGCTGAGTTGTCTGATCGGGCTTGCAAGAGCACGGCACCCAGGCCTTCGTCTGAGGCGTCGGTCTGCAAGATAAATGGAAAATCAGGGTTAACCAGTTGTAATGCTGGCTCACCCGCCAATGCTTCTCGGAGCTTGAAAAATGCTCTCTCCGCTTCATCTGTCCATTGGACAGGGGAGGATTTACTTTGCTTCGAGGAGGTCATTTGCTGCAAAGGGGCAGCGATAGTATTAAAGTGTGGAATGAACCGTTGGTAGTAGCCGACACTACCCAGGAATGATCTCAGTTGAGTGACAGTGGCAGGTTTCTCCATATCCTTAATAGCTTGTACCCTGTCATGTAAAGGGGACATAACTCCTTCTCCAACCACGTGGCCGAGATACTGCAATTGTGTGGAACCAATCTCACATTTGGAAGGCTTTAAATGAAGTCCATGCTGGTTCAGACGAGTGAGAACTCTGCGGAGAGTCTCGAGGTGCGATGACCAATCCTGAGAATGCACCAGAATGTCGTCTATAAAGCACGAAACATTGTCGAGATCCTGTAGTACTATCCTCATGAGTCTGCTGAAGCAGCCAGGGGCATTTACCATACCAAAAGGCATGACCCTGAACTGGTATAGACCATATCTTGTGGAAAAAGCTGTAAGAGGCTTGGTAGTCTCGCTCAACGGGACTTGCCAAAATCCACTGGCCAAATCCAACTTGGACAGGTAACGGGCTTGGGAAAGCAACGAGAAAATATGCTCGGCGTCAGCAATGGGCTCTCCATCAAAGATGGTACGGGAGTTAAGCTTACGACAGTCAAGGCAGAACCTGTGACTGCCATCTCGCTTACGCACTGCCAGTAACGGCGAACACCAAGGCGAAATGCTCTTTTCAACTATTCCGAGGCGGACCCAAGTGTCAAGATCTTCCTTCAGCCGTAAGGACAGCTGGTGGGGAAGACCATAGGAATGCCAAAATGGCTCTGGGTCAGTTAATCTGACATGATGCTCAAGGGTAGTGGTAATGCCTGGGAGGTCGTTGAAGACATTCTCATAGTCCTCTAATAGCTTGTTCAGCTGTTCCCGTTGACTCGGTTGCAGTCTGGAGTTAATAATGCAATTACTCACACTTTCTTCTCGGTGTGTGGGAATGGCAGGATCCTTACCATCATCAAAAGCTAAGCTTATGTCTTCAATTGCAAGGGCGGTGGCTGCGGCCAGAGGGGCTTCTTCCGAAAAACTCCACTCCCGTAAGTCTGTCTCCACTGCAAGGGTGGAGAATTCCAATATAGGAAGTAAGGGGTGGCTATAATGGAGCACCTGTGTTGCTGCAGCCTCGGAGGTTCTGTTGATGCTGGGGGCATCTATAGGGGTTGCTGGGAGCGCCAGCGCAGGATCCCTGTGGGCCTCCGGGTCCTCACAATAAAGCTTCAGCTGGTTAATGTGGTATTTCCGGTTATTGCCATCAACATTTAGCACATAATTGTCAGGGGTCACCCGGTGTACCACAGTGTACGGTCCTTTCCAGCGTAGCATTAGCTTACGGGTATCTGTTGGAAGAAGTAACAGAGCTCGATCTCCGGGTGTCAGGGCACGACGCCGCGCACGCTTGTCAAAGAGGAGCTTGGCAGTCTGCTGGTGACCCTTAATGGCTAATTGTGCAGTTTTCCAAGCCTTTTTGAGGTGAGACGAAAACTTCAAAATATACTCATGAACGTCCCTATCGTCATCTTCGATGGTAGGTGAATCCCAACATTCTGCCAAGAATTCTACTGGGCTTCTGACCTTATGACCATAAATCAGCTCGAAAGGCGTGTATCCAGTAGTGTCGTGGGGAGTGTCTCTGAAGGAGAAAAGTGCAGCAGGGACGTACTTGTCCCACTGCCTAGGTATATCTATCACTAGCTTGCGCAAACATCGCTTCAATGTCCCGTTATAGCGTTCGCATGCTCCATTTGATTGGGCATGATAGACACTCGTACGAATATGCTTCATTTCTAAAAGGTTACAGAAAGCCTCAAAGTGCCTACTTGTAAACTGACTTCCATTGTCAGAAGTGACCTGCTCAGGAAAGCCAACCCTGGAGCAGATTTCAAATAGGGCATGAGCGACTGCTTCAGTTGTGATAGAAGACAGTGGCACTGCATCTGGGTACCTTGTTGCCAGGTCAACATATACCACGAGGAATTGTTTCCCCGTGGACGAAGCTGGATTAATAGGACCTAGTATGTCAATAGCGACCTTGGAAAATGGCTCCATTGAGAGCTTAGTTATCTCCATGGGAACTTTCGGTACCGGTGCCGTTGAGGTGCACTGACAGACAGGGCAGGAGCCTACATATCTGTCTACCTCGGTGTACATGTTTGGCCATGCGAAAGCCTTCTGAAGGACGTGCCGAGTTTTTGCTTTGCCTCTGTGTCCACTCAGAGGTAAATGGTGTGCCACATACATAGCCTGGCGACGCAACGAAGCGGGCACCACCAACTGTTTAAAGGTGTGGCCATCTTTAGTCACATACCTACGAAGTACTCCATCTTCAAGGGTGTAAGTGATCTTGCCTCCTCCTCTCGCTGTGAAGGTCCTTCCCTCGGTGGCCTGCTGCATCCAGCGTTTGAGGCTGGGGCAGTCTTGCTGCAATTTGGCAAAGTCTGGACGGGACTTCAATGGCTCTAGAGGTGCATCATCTGGTAAAGGAGGGGGAAACTCTCAGCGTTCCACATTACGTGTACTGACTGCAGCAGACTCAACGGAGTCAGTCGGAGAATCGTCCATATTCTTGGCATCGAGGCCAGGAGTTGCTGCTGAAATGGCTTCATGTGACTTCCCCCGAGGGAAGTTATAACGAGAAATGTCCTTATGGTAGAGGTCGGCCTGGAAAGTAGGAACTAGGTTCAGTGCACGACCCATCAAGACAGGGTACATAAGCCCAATCATTGCTACAGCTGGGGCTTTTCCCTTGTAGTATTTGCAATCCAGGGTAATGACACAGCAGCGTCGTATTTGGGGTGTTCCTTCAGCAACCCGCACACGAACGACTTCGCCGGTATAATCTTCATCCCTGACGAATCTCTCGTCAACAAATATGCCATTGGCCCCTGTGTCGAGGGCTATCTCAACTTCCACACCATTTATAGTTCCTAGACATTTTGGGATCACCTGCGGATTACCCCATTCGGTGAGTTCCACATTGGCAAGTTTGTACGTAGGTTCCTCGGCGTTATCCCCAGTGGCCCTTTCTGGCCTTATTTCTACAGCATGGGCCATGTGCGTGGCCGGACGGCTTTGTGGGCCGCCGCTGAGTGAGGGAGCGTGGTGGCTCTTAGAGTTTTCCTGAAAACCCTGGGAAGGAGGAGCAGAGTAATGGCCTTTGCCTCTGAACTGCTGAGGCTTAGGTCTTACTGAGTTATCCTTCTTGAGTGTGGGTGCATTGCCGTAATAAGGCTTTGGAGTGTAAGGAGGATGTGCTGGACGATGTGAGTTCTGCGAGGGGCCCTTGTGCTTCCCGTTCCTATGATCTCCTTTCCGGTGAGAATCATGGCTTGCTGCGGGGGAGATACAACTCTGAGGACGAACCTTGGAATCGGCCCTTCTTGCCCTCATAACATCACAGAGACGTACTCCAGGCTGGTTGTGCTGGAGGTACTCGTCCACAGCAGCTAGACTTTTCTTGTAGTCGATCTCATCCTTAAGCTGAGTCCTTACATATGCAACAACATCTGGAGGAAGTTCATTGGCAATTGCATCAAACATCAAGAACGCATACAACTTCTCACGAGGACACTTTGCAACTCGTAACCAATCATTAAAGAGGCGAGCCTTGCGTTTGCCAAAGGTACTACAGTTCTCCTCCTTCAATGGGAAAGCAGAAAGATACCTAGCACGACACTCAGCTGGTGAAAGGTTCTGTGAGGCCAGGAGTGTGCTTTTAACTTTCTCATAGTCCCTCAGTTGCATTTGGTCGAGTTCACTGACCAGGGCGAGCAGACGGGGTGGCATGGAGGTTAGCAGCCAACGACTCTTCTCAAACTCTGTGCCTTCGTTAACTGCCGCAAGACTTTCGAAAGAGCGGATGTAAGTATCAAGCGGTGCCTACCGTCGTCCTCGTATTTCGGTATTGGGGAGGGCCTCTCCCGAGGCTGGTTTCCATTTCCAGTTGAGAGACCACTATCTGGGAATCCCGCTCGAACCCGAGCAAGCGCAAGCTCATGATCACGTTGTGCTTGTGCCTCATCAATTGCTCTCTTCTCCAGCTTATCTCGGCGTTCAACCATCTTCTCATGAGCCCATTCGAAGAGCTTCTGCCCTGGGGAAAGACCGTATCTCTCACCCCTAGCAATCATTATGGCCAGGTAACGCTCCTCATCGAATGTTTCGATGGTTTCCATGTTTGTTTCCTGTGACTGCCTGGTTTCCATGGTGGTTTCCTAAACAGTCAATAACGAAGTGCCAAAACAACCACACAAAAAAAACAAATCTCTACAATACAGTAGTAGAAAAAAAATGAAAGAACCACACAACACCAAGGAGAGAAAAAAAAATTAAACACCACAGTTCAAACTTAAACGTAAAAGTGATCTCAAAATCTCACCATAAAAGTGACTCAAAATTCAATCTAGTGCAACAGCAGCAAAATGTTGCAAAACAGTGCATGAAACACTGGTAATACAGAATGGCAGTCGTGCCTGCTTAACAGCAATACGTGGCAGTACCTGCAGTTATGGTGCAAATAAAAGGAATGAGCAACACAATCAAGTGCAACAGCAACAAAATGTTGCAAAACAGTGCATGAAACACTGGTAATACAGAATGGCAGTCGTGCCTGCTTAACAGCAATACGTGGCAGTACCTGCGGTAATTGTGCAAATGAAAGGAATGAGCAACACAATCAAGTGCAACAGCAACAAAATGTTGCAAAACAGTGCATGAAACACTGGTAATACAGAATGGCAGTCGTGCCTGCTTAACAGCAATACGTGGCAGTACCTGCGGTTATGGTGCAAATGAAAGGAATGAGCAACAACGAATTTTACCGACTAGCACCCAGTGCCTGAGAGTACAAACAAGTACAGTATAGCGGTCGTGCCTGCGTATGAGCGCATATATGGCAGCACCCACAAATAAAATGTCGTAAGTAATACGAACAAGTACAGTATAGCGGTCGTGCCTGCGTATGAGCGCATATATGGCAGTACCCACAAATAAAATGTCGTAAGTAATACGAACAAGTACAGTATAGTGGTCGTGCCTGCGTATGAGCGCGTATATGGCAGTACCCACAAATAAAATGTCGTAAGTAAAATTCTGGAGTGTTGCCAAAAGGGCACAGATCCTATGCAAAATACACCAACGATAAGCTAACAGCTTACTAGGCAGCCAGATTACACATTTCTACTAGTAATGAGAAAATTAATTTTCAAGTGACAACTCAGACACATGAAAGGCTTAGCCTAGGCTCGATAAATGACACCAAAGTTTTTCTTCCCAATCTATGAGCAGTCAATGCTTGAATATAAAACACAATTATAAGCAAAATAATATGCTTTCTCCCAATTCCTAAATCCCAAGGAAATATAAACAATTCCTAACAAGTATCACCCTTTAATGGATATATAAAACACGAATGCTTTAAAACTCAATCTTATCACGCAAATAAATGAAATTTTAAATAACACGTCTTCTCGTCATGCAAAATTTCTTAAGTCTGTTACCACATAATCTCAAGTAGATTTCCTGAAATATTGTTTACCACATGGGAAACAAGAAAATATTAGTTACCATAATTAATATTGAAAACAAAAAAAATTTCTTATCCGCAACGTCTCTAGCGCAAAAATTTTCGTGTGCAGCCTAAGATTCATTCATTTCAATAACCGAGCCAATGGTAATCGGGTTTCATGTGCAATGTTAAAAAGCAAAATAAAAATAAATTTATAAAATCAGTGTCCCTGTTTGGGCACCAATCTTGTTGGGGTTTAGGATGCTAGAGTGTTGTTAAGATTCTGTTTTACTAAGGGGACTCAAAGTACCGAGCTCGGTTAAGAGCTCACAAACAGACAGGACAGATATTTGTACTTGAACACCCCATCTCTATTACCATTAGTCGGTTAAATGAAACTCAGAATTCAACTTTCTTTTAATTTTGGAAATGCAGTGACATTAAAAGAATTGAATTAAATTTCTCAAATTAAATTTTATGAAATGCTGCCTTGAATCCCGGAGGTGGTGAGCACGATTTCGTTTCCCGGCACCACGGACGTATGCCAAGACTTTGGCCTCAACTCGATGATTACCTCTGTCACACAGGCAGAGTAGAATACAGGACACTGCAATTTCAGAAACAAAAATGACACACTGTTTATAATGGGAAACTGAAAGCATGAGCACACCTATAATGAGTTTCCAATGTCATTTTACTGGATGAAAATATATTGGTTATTCACAGCTAACCAGAAATATTTATGCTACCAAAATAGCATACAAAACCATTAATTCTTTACTGGTTTTAAAGGAAAACAATATATTCACAATAAATTAAGAATAAGCAAGACAAATACAGTACTGTACGTATTCCTTAAATTGTGGGCAACCACAAAAGTTGCAATGCTTATTACTTATTTACAATTAATATGGTAAAACACTCTATTTAGGATAAAGGAAGAATCTACGAGATAAATACAGTATTCATTCACTTTTGGTTATCAAGAACTTTGCAATGAAAAAAAAGGGTGCAAAACCACCTTTTGAGGTATTTGCAACTTATAACTCAAAACGCTTTATTCCCAACATATGAAGAATTAGCAAGATAAATACAGTATGCATTCATTAAATTGTGGTTAACAGGAAATATTTGCAAAGCCAACAGGGTAAAATTACCTTTTAATTATTTGCAATTTGTATAGCAAATAGCTTTATTGACGAGTTTTTGACGTAAAACACTTTATTTACGATGATAGAAAGAGGTGAAATGAAATTAGAATTTATTAGGAAAAGAGATAAATTTTTACGGGCTCATAACCAGTCTTCAGAGGATGAGATTTTCGTTTATCACATTCAATGAAAAGAAACTTCTTAGCAATGTAAATCAGCTGTAATTTACAGGTTAAGGAATTAACTTTGGCATGTGAGATTCCAGTTTGGTAATCTACAAAATTTCGTGTGTATGGGAATGGAATCTGAGAATAAAAATCCGTAAGATTTAGCCAGTAACGAATGTAACTAATTCTCGAAATAAACCAATTTGCTTGACCCACGAGCTTTACCATACACTATCCCTCACCTTGTTGTGCTAGATGAATTCCTGTGAAGATGCCACGTAAATAAGGTTTGAAATAAACTTAGACTGCTCAGGCGAGATGTTGCCTCTTCGAAGTTTTAGCGCCAAAGGAGGACGCCTCATTGTCCCTACTGGTGAGTTCATCTGTAGGATACATTTTCTAGAGCAGTAACTGGCTCTGATATAATTTAAGGACTATTTTAGTGGTGGTCCCTGGCAGGCAATTATAGCAGAGATGCAAGGGAGAGACAGTATTTTTTAGGTGCAACAAGTGGAAGCAAATAAAATAAAACGAGAATAATAATGAAAAGTTAGGTTACTGGTAAACAATCTCCAGAATGTTCTTGGCTCGTAGCAGACGAAAAATAGGAGCAGCCTTTAAATTGGGACTATACTTCTACACGTACAAGAAGAGTAAATAAGGTATATTTAAAATTAGCTATAAGCTAAAATATAAATTGCAAATAATCATAATCTGCAAAAGTCAAGAAGTGAGAATTAATTTTTTTAGTTAGAAAATAACAGTTAAGTTAGTATATTAATTAATAAGGCATCTAATAGCCTCTGGTGACTTTGAGCGAAACACTCTGTCACAATAATGATAACCAGTTGCTTTAACGAAAATACTGCTATTTAAAAATATGGACGAATACACATTCAGCATTGTGTACGATATAAGTTTCATATCTCCATACTGCAAATGGTTCTTAAATTACGAGTAGACTACGTTAATACAACAAACAGCATATCATCAATTTACTACAAACTAGTTCTAAACTAACTAGTAATCTACAAATTTGTATTCTAAACTTTTCTTTAATGTTTTCCTAAACAGACTTGAGCTACAAATATATCTGAAAGTCTTGAATGCCTCTCTTCTATGGTTAAGCAGGGTTGGCTCCAAGAAAATGACAGCAGTTTAAGTCTTCTACTTGGCACCATAAAACAACCTTGATACCCATGTTCTATTGATATTACTTTGGATAATGTTCTGTAGAATGCAGTGAGTGTGTCACATCACATCTGCCTAGATTTTAAACATCCAACAGGTTGTAACATGCTCAATTGGTGTTGATATAGAAATTCAAAGACTGTCTAATATAAAACCTGCTCCTTTCCATCAAATGATGTCCTTTAACTCATCTATGGCATAATTCTGCTCTTCATCATCTACTGTAACGTGTCAAGAGTGCTGTGGTAAACCCAGCCACTGAGGGGGCAAGCAAACCACAACTTGGTGCCGGTCCCAAGCATGGGTAAATGGGGAGGGTTGGCGGCAGGAAGGGCATCCGGCCATAAAAATTTTGCCAAAAACCAAAATATGGCCAGTACAGATAACGAGAATAGTCACCATGCTAGGGCATTCCCCTTAAGCGACGCGTTGGGGCTTTGCCTGACCCCTCCGGAAAGACAGCAAGGGCTACCCAGTCATGGGAGGGCTGGGTTAAAGAAGCAAGTTCGAGGGAGAGTGTCAGATGAGGTGTTGCGGGTGGGCACTCTTAATGTGGGGGCGATGACTGGGAAGGGGCGAGAATTGGTGGACCTGATGGAGAGGAGGAGAACTGGAGTGCTGTGTGTGCAGGAGACCAGGTGGAAAGAAAATAAGGCGAGGGAACTGGGTGAGGCTTGCAAATTGTTCTATAGTGGAGCAAATGAAGAAGGGAGGAATGGTGTAGGAATAATACTATCCAAAGACCTGAAGGAAAGCTTACTTGGTGTGAATAGAAAGTGACAGAATTATGAATTTAAAGCTGGGACTGGGAGAAATGGTAGTCAATGTGGTATGTGCCTATGCCTCACAAACTGATTGTACAGCGGAGGAGAAGGATGTATTTTGGAAGGAGATGGACCAGGAGCTTAGAACAATTCCTATAAGGGAGAGGGTATTTTTGGGAGGAGATCTAAATGGCCACTTGGGAACTGGGAGGGCTGGGATAGGTAGAGTTCATAGGGGCTGGGGGGTGGGCGAGAGAAATGAGGGGGGGAAAGAGAGATTGATTTTGCAATGGCATTTGATCTGGCATTGGTCAACACTTTCTTTGAGAAAAAGGAAAACAGATTGATTACATACAGTAGTGGTGGGAGGGAGAGCCAGATATATTTATTGTTGGGTGGGAGAGACCATCTGAAGGAGATTAGCAACTGTAAAGTAATAAATGTGGAGAGTGTAGCAGTGCAACATAAGATAGTAGTAACTGATTGCAGGCTCAGGAAATGTAGGAAAAGTAAAAAGCCGAGGATGGACCCAAAGATAAAGTGGTAGTGATTGAAAGATGTAGAGCTGAGAACTATGTATAAGGGAAGAGTGTTGGAAGCGATAAGGTTGCATGAGGATGTACAAGAATGGTGGACAGAGAATAGTAAGGTGATTTTGAGGGTTGGTGAGGAGGTACTTGGGAAGTCATCAGGAAGGAAACCCCCAAATGATAAAGAGTCATGGTGGTGGAATGAGGAAGTGCAAGAATGGGTGAAGAACAAGAAAGAAGCTAAGAAAAAGGCAGATTTATCAGGCCTGGAGCAGGATAAAGAAGAGTACAAGCAGGCAAAGACTGAGGCAAGGAGAGCAGTAGCAAAACCAAAGGCAGAGACACTGAATGAAGTCTATGAAGAACTGGAAACACCAGAAGGAGAGAAGAAAATATGGTGAATTGCCAAGGCCCGAGATGCTGCATCCAAGGACTTGACCCAAGTAAGACAAATAAAGGATAACCATGGAGTAGTTCTAGCTCAAGAGGATGAAATAAAAAGCAGATGGGAAAGTTATTTTGAAGGATTACTAAATGAAGAGAACCCAAGAGCAGTATTTGAAGATGGACTTCCAAATGAAGCAGTTAAAACAACAGTGGTAGAAGAGAGGTAGAGTGGGCAGTAAGGAAAATGAAAAATGGAAAGGCAGCAGGACCTGATAAGATGCCAGTGGAGGTATGGAAGAGTCTTGGAGAGGAAGGCATAGATATCTTATGGGACTTAATGCAAAAGATCTTTAGTCAGGAAAAGATGCCAGAGGAGTGGAAAGGAAGCCTAATCATCCCATTCTATAAAGGGAAGGGAGACATTCAGGAGTGAGGAAACTATAGAGGTATAAAGTTCTTAAGTCATACTATGAAGATATGGGAGAAGATCATAGAAAGGAGACTCAGAAAGGTAACGACAATTGGGGATGAACAGTTTGGCTTCATGCCTGGAAGAGGGACAGTGGATGCCATATTTGCCTTGAGACAAATGATGGAAAAGCATTGGGAGAAACAGAAAGGACTGCATATTGTCTTTATTAACCTGGAAAAGGCATATGATCGAGTACCACGTCAAGAGGTTTGGAGGTGTATTAGAGAAAAGGGAGTCCCCGAGAAATATGTAAGAATCATCCAAGATATGTATGAGAGGGCAGAGGCAAATGTTAAAGCCAGTGTGGGCTAGACAAAAAGCCTCTCAGTTGGTGTGCATCAAGGGTCTGCTTTGAGTCCATATCTATCTGATCTGGTCTTGGATGTAGTAACCCAGGGTATTAGAGATCAATCACCATGGTGTAAGCTCTTCGCAGATGACATTGTACTGTGTAGCAACAGACGAGAGGTAGTGGAGGAGAGGCTTGAGGAGTGGAGAAGAGTGATGGAGAAAAGAGGACTGAGAATCAGCACGAAGAAGACAGAGTACTTGAGGTTGAGAGATGATGAGGATGGGGAGGTCAATTTGCAGGGGGAGGAGTTAAAAAGAGTTGACAAGTTCAAGTATTTGGGATCAACAGTAGCAGAGGATGGTGGCCTAGAGTCAGAAATAACCAACAGAATAGAAGCGAGATGGAAGAACTGGAAGAAAGTGTCTGGGGTGCTGTGCGACAGGAGAATAGGGATTAAGTTGAGGGGTAAAGTGCATAAGACAGCTGTCAGACCTGCGATGATGTATGGAGCAGAGACATGGGCAATAAAGAAGACACAAGAGAAAAGACTGGATGTGGCAGAGATGAGGATGTTGAGATGGATGTGTGGGGTGACAAGAAGCGATAAGATCAGAAACGAGGTAATTAGAGGTACCTCAAAAGTTAGAGAAATATCAGATAAGATACAACAAAGTAGACTAAGATGGTATGGTCATGTCGGTAGGAGGGATGAACAGTATGTTGGGAGGAGGGTGATGGAAATGGATATACAGGGTAGGAGAGGGAGGGGGAGACCAAAGCGTAGGTGGATGGATTGCATCAATGACGACCTGAGGTCTAAAGGTTTGTTGGATGATGAGGTATGAGACAGGAACATATGGAGAACACTGGCCAGAAACATCGACCCCACATAAAAGTGGGAAAAGATGTAGATGAAGAAGAAGTGCTGCGGTATATATTATCACAGATTTTTCCTCCTGGGATCTACTCAGCACCCTTAAAAACTTCAGCTCTTTTCCCACTCTATAGTTTTTCTCTATACTCTGGGTCTTAGCAGCTGTTGTGCTCATTTTCAAATATCTGAAGAATTCAACCTCAAAAATTACAATACTATTTAGCCAGACATTGATTTAAAAAGGAAGTTAATAGTTTTACTTTATACCTGTCGAACTTTCAAACTCCTCCACAGAATTCTGCAACCATACACAAAGTTTTTATATCTAGGATTCACAACTGCTAAGAAACCAAAATGGATTTTATACGCCATATACAGCAACATCATAAAGGAAAGGTATCTAGGACATCCTGCAACTTTGTCAAAGTAAAGAAGACTTGCATGTGTCTTTTATTTTTAATTTTTGAACGGCTCTAACCTATCCTTTTAAACTGCTTTAACCTATCCTTTTAAACTGCTTCAACTTATCCTATAATACTGAATTTCACTTACCTTGATAAGGTAAATGGCAAAAATGGAACATCATGTTCAGCTTTACATGTGACTGCTGTCGTGAGACATTTTTTATGGAGGCAATACAGTAATTTACTGACATTCGGATTGATCCCAGGCGATGAGATGAAGTATCCGAGCAGTGCCAGAGGTTGAGGAGTCTCCTTGATGTATTCAGTCTCTGGAAGAACATCAAAAACCTCAGTAAAATACTTACTATCCTTATGCATGAGTTCAAAATATTGGCTAATCTATATTTAGGTAAACTTCCACCAATTCTAGGGATCTGTAATGCTCGCTTAGACATCGCCATAGTTGCTGCAAACTTCTAGTCAGATTGCTAGCATTTAACGCTCTGAAAATGAGGGTATGTTTTGATGATGCAGGCCCTAGCCATTTAACAAGGGGATTTAATTGTTTTGAGTCTATAATTTGCAGTTCACTAATAGTATTTTAAAAAGCTAGCTTTCCATATATGGTACGACTCAAGTCTGTTAATAAATTTGTTAACCTAGCAATATGGAATCTTTTCTTAGAAGAAACTTGGATGTTTCTGTTGTCAGATGGTTTGCATCCTTGTGGTTGTGACTTCCAGTTGGCAATGGTGTAGACATCGATGATGGCAATATCAGATCCAGTGTAGTTAGATTTGTTATTCGGTTCCAATATGCAGGAAGGGCTATCCCCTCCAGTGAAGCTGTTGTCTGCACTGATATGCTTTAAGACAAACTCATGATAGTTTGAATCGGTTGCCTCAAAACAGGAATTTCAGCATCACTTAAAAATGTAGTTTCCTTCTGAAACAGCAGATACTGCACTCTGCTGGTTTACAATATCTGGTACCCACTGAAGTGGGTGTTCAGTCTGTGTGGGAAGGAGTGCATCTTAGCCTTGATACTGGCTTCCATCAACTTAATAATTTCAGGCTTCTGATTCCATTGCGACTGCCTCTATTCGACTTTCCACTTATCTTAATTCAACTTTCAGCTCAACTTGTATTTAGGCCATATGCAACTTCTCGCAGACAGTTTCCTCTTCTGACTCAGCCTCGTTTCATTAAGGCTGCTTGTCTCTCAGCACATGCAAGACTCGTTCTTACAGCTTCAGCTTTTGCTCGTTCTTCCCAGTGAAGCTGGAGGCACCTGAATACCTGGAGCTTCCACTTTGAGAAGAAGCTCATTGCTTGACACTTTTAACCTCACGGGCATCTTATATTTTAATACGGTTTCTCAAGACACATTAATTTTTTCTGATTTAAGATCTTTATATGAAATATCTACAAATCTGGTCTAGGGAGTAAGAAGTAATAGTACCATTAAATAAAATTTATTACAGAACCAACACACATTAAAGACCAATTTAATCACCTACCCTACGATCTATCAAAAAAAAATCTAATTACACTGCAGTGTGTGAGCGATCTGCTGCAAGTGAAAAACAAACAGCTAAACATAGTCGGCGAAGAGACGGGGGTAAAATTGCATTATAGGACCACCTCTATTTTCCAATTGAAATAAAAAAAATTTTGGTAGTTTTTTATGTGTTTTGAACTAACCTAACCTAACCTAAATTAACCTAACCCCATTATTTCATGAACTCAGTGCGCGATTTGAAATTGAGTAACGGGCGGCTACAGCAACTCTTCACTTACCAGAAAGCCAGTGATTTTTAACTAACGGTTAATTTTTCCCAGTGATTTTTAAATAACGGTTAATTTTTCAGAGTGAAGGACTAATTTCCGGAGAAAATGAAGGTCAGATTCGCTTAAAACACATAAAAAAATAGCAGAAAACCTTTATTTCAACTGGAAAACAGAGGTGGTCCTATAATGCAATAATACCAAGACGGGTGTAATTGTAAAAAAAAAATAAATAAATAAAAAAAATTATGGACAAGATAACCCCAAAACCCCCTATCAGGTACAAAATTATGTAATTACAATTAGATTATTACCCTGCATAGGGCTATAGGACTGTATCGATGCAGTCACAGATTTCCCTCCCATCCTATCCCATTTCATCAGTTATCAGGTATTGATTATCTTTATATATCAATTTAAAACACATTACTTCCCTACCAATATCAAAATAGAGAGAAATTTTTTAATATTTAACTGATACACAATGATAAATAACTTCTTTGCGAAATTTTGGGAAAAATAAGAGTAACTAAAACCATTCAGTGAATAATTATACGAGTTTTAGAGTCGTCCATAACTCATAATTATAAAATAAAAAATATCTACTGCCAAAGAATTGAAATAGTTACCTATTATTGTGTGTATTTATTTCGGCAAAGGTAAGGTAATCATGAATACCACAAAATATTCACAGTCGGTCTTCGAAATTCACACGTCTTGGGAGACATTGCTTCTTCTTCTTCTTTGAGTTTATGAGAGGTGTGAGCAAAGGTGCTCACATGAAAACTCGGCAGATTATATTATATTATTATTATTATTATTATTATTATTATTATTATTATTATTATTATTATTATTATTATTATTATTATTATTATTATTATTATTATATTGTCTGTTCTGGTTTTACTTCACGGACTCCATTTTCTACCAAGGGCTAGGACGGTTGCCTTCCTACGAAGGACTTATTATTATTATTATTATTATTATTATTATTATTATTATTATTATTATTATTATTATTATTATTATTATTATTATTATTATTATTATTATTATTATATAGAGAAGTGCGACACAGGGAAACAGAAATTTATCGATATCCTTACCTCCAGATATGACCTCCAGTTATGCATATATACTTGTATCAGTTCAACTTAATAAGGGATTGAGCCAGTTTGAAAGTTTTAATGATGTAATAATATAAGTGCCATTTGGTAATTTTTATATACTTTTAGAAACATTATCTAAGTGACTTTTCGTCCACACTATATCCAGTAAGAAATAATCACTTGAACTTTATTACAATAGCTTCAATTTGGTAAGAATAGCTCACCATCATTTAAATTTTCTTTCTTTTTTCATTGTTTTGTATATTCATTGCACATTATAGGGGTTTGACAGTACATATTTATCTTAATTTAAGAGGATGGAACGATATTTGCATTAAGATCATTCAGTTTTGTTGTCTGTCAAGGCAGAATGCCAAATAGGAAATCTTAGAGTTCGTTAGCAATATATAACCAGATCTTCTTACTGGTTACAAGTTTGGAGACGGCCTAGGCCCTAATTGGACTGTGATAAGGCCAAGACACACACACACACACACACACTGTAGCAATTACAGAGACTAAGTTGAGTGAGGACATAAACAGTGTCACAGTTTTTCCCAAGGGTTTCAGAATACTATGGGTTGAAAGATCTGAGAGGACTGGTGGAGGGATAGCACTGCTCATAAGTGAAAGGATTCAAGTCGAAGAAATAAACTTGGCTATAGAAAGTGAGTTCAAGGAATTTCTTGTTGCTCGCATAAATACTGGGTCAGAGAGCATTATAATAACTGTTGTATACAACCCACCAAGGAACCAAAATAGGCTTGAAGTTTATGAGGAAAGTCATATAGGTACTATTGAAGTCATAAACTCAGTTGTTAACATGGCACGGGAAAAGAAATGTAGGATTTTGATTATGGGAGACTTTAATCATAAAGAGATAGATTGGATAAATCTTGACCCACACAGTGGTGAGGACTCATTCGGGGCAAGATTCCTAGACTGCGTACAAGGGAATTTCCTACACCAACATGTAATGGAACCAACAAGGGCCAGGGGTGGGGATGACCCATCACAACTTGATCTAGTGTTCACAGATAATGTGTTGGATATTGAAAAAATTGAGTATGAACCACCAATTGGAAAGAGTGACCACTGTGTGTTGTTGATGGAGTATATCATTGAAGATATTCTTCCTGAGAGTAGAGGTACTGAGGACATGAGGAGGAACTATCGGAAAAGCGATTACATCAAAATGAATGAGCTTTTTGCAGTTATTGACTGGAGAACCTTATTTTACAACAAATCTGTACAAGAAATGTATGACATCTTTTGTGAGAAATATGGGAAGATAGTAGATTGCTGCATACCTGTCACCAAAGTAGGTGTAATTCATGCCAGAGAGAAATGGTTCGATAATGGGTGTAAAAGAGCTAAGGAGTGGAGAGACAAATGCTGGAAAAGGTATAGGAGGAGAAAAAACATAAATGCCTGGCAAACCTACAAAAGAGCAAGAAATGACTACCTAAGTAAAAGGAGAGAGGCAGAGAGAGACTATGAGAGGGACATCACCAGGAAGGCTAAAGAAAATCCCAAGCTTTTCCACAGCTTTATCAGAGGAAAACTGAAGGTAAAAGAACAGGTTTTAAGGCTAAAGAGAGCGGATGGAAGCATCACTGAGACGGATGAAGAGATCTGCAAAGAATTGAACAAGGAGTTTCAGTCAGTATTTACAGTAGAAAATACCCCACCCCCTCAGATTGCAGTGATAGAAGCTCAAGGGCCGGTATTAGAGAACATCAACCTTACAGCCACAGAGGTATGCAAAGCGCTGATGGATTTAGATGTTCATAAAGCTACAGGTCCTGATGACATATACCCTCATGTGCTTAAAAACTGCGCAAACACAATATCAGTGACACTAAGTATCATATTTAAGGAGTCACTGGAGTCGGGGGAGATTCCAAGATGCTGGAAACAAGCAAATGTGATACCTATCTTCAAAAAGGGAAGGAGGGATACGGCTCTGAACTATAGACCAGTTTCCTTGACCAGCATAGTTTGCAAAGTTATGGAGAAACTACTAAGGAAACATATCTCTCTTCACTTGGAATCCTTCAACTTTTTGTCAGTGAGGCAACATGGCTTCAGAGAAGGTAGATCAACAGTAACAAACTTATTAGAATTTTATGATGAGGTAAGCCAAATCTTACAGGAAAGAGAGGGCTGGGCAGATTGCATATTCCTAGACTTCCAGAAAGCGTTTGACACTGTTCCACATGGGAGAATTATTAGGAAGCTGCAATCAATGGCTAGAATAGATGGAAATGTTTTGGAATGGATAAAAACTTACTTAGAAGGAAGGGAACAGAGGGTTAGAGTAAGACACTCAGTGTCTGAATGGAGAAGAGTTAGTAGTGGAGTTCCACAGGGTTCAGTTTTAGGGCCACTTTTGTTCCCTGTATATGTAAATGACCTACCAGAGTCTGTAAATTCATTCATGAATATGTTTGCAGATGATGCAAAGATTGTGAAGAAAGTAAAAAACGAGAACAATGGTAGAGAACTTCAGGAGGATCTAAATAATCTACATGAGTGGTCAGAAAAGTGGCTAATGAAATTCAATACTTCAAAATGTAAGGTAATGAGAATGGGTACAAGTGTAAGAAGGCCCAAGCTTGACTACTCGGTGGCTGGAGTACAACTTCAAGAGACAGAAAATGAGAGAGATCTAGGAGTAAACATACTGGCAGATTGTCTCCAGAAATACATATAAATGGCATAGTAAGGGCAGCATATGCATTCTTATCAAATGTAAGGATAGCCTTCAGGCACATGGACAAGGAAATGTTCAGAAATATTTATGTAACCTATGTGAGGCCAAAACTCGAAAATGCAGCCCCCTTTTGGAATCCGCACTTGAAAAAGCACATAGCTAAGCTTGAAAAAGTTCAAAGACATGCCACGAAACTGGTGCCAGAAATACGCAATCTCAGTTATGATGAGAGGCTGAGGGAATTAGACTTACCATCACTCGAAGCTAGAAGAGTGAGGGGGGATATGGTGACAGTCTTTAAATTCCTTCATGGTTATGATAGAGTGGATAAGGATCGATATTTTGATATGGCTGGCTCTAGAACTAGAGGTCATAGTTTGAAGCTTGGTAAGAAAACTTCTTTGCAGGATGTAAGGAAATACTTTTTCAGTGTAAGAGTAGTTTATAATTGGAATTGGCTAAGCGAGGAGGTAGTAAATGCTATCTGAATCCATAGTTTTAAGGACAGGTATGATAAGTATGACTAAGTATAAAATGGAACCGATGAGGAGACGGGAAGATACGAGCTTTGGGCTCTTTCCCGTAAACACAATTAGGTAATCACAATTAGGTAATCACACACACACGAAAAAATTCGCAATATGGATGGAGAAATGAAAGAGAATGAAACACTCAGAAAGCAAATAAGATCTTTGGAGGAAGCAAATAAAGCACAAGGGCAGGAGAGGAAGGAACTAGAAAAAAGAATAAAGAAGCTGGAAGGGGAAAAGAGTCAACTAGAATCTAGAATTTCTAAACAAGAAGATAAAAACAAACAGCTAAATGACAACCTAAAGGAATTAGATGTTAGTTCACTGCTCTCTTCTGAGAGAGACTAGATTGCTGCTTGGAATGTCCAGATTAAGGAAAACATTGAACAGTTCAGAAAAGAGTTCCAGGAGCTGAATATGGAAAATGACGCCATGAAAACTTCCTTTGCTGATGCACTAAAGGGGAATGTGGCAGTAAAAGAGGCTGTAAAGGTGGTGGCACTGGAAAACATACAAACAGTTGACTATAAAGAGACAGTAATCGAAAAATTGAAAGACGTTGTGATGGAAAGGGCAAACCCACTCATCAGACAGGTACTTGATAAGGAGAAGACAGTGGTAATCTCAGGCATAAGCAAATCCCAGGAGCCAACATGGCAGGGGAGACTTGAAGAAAATAAAGCTAGGGTTGTAGACCTGATAAGAAAGCTTGGAGTAGTATGTGGTCCTGAGGATATTGTAAACATACACCAACTAGGTAAATATTCGAGGGAAGGAAAGCCGAGACCAACAAAAGTAACCCTTGAGAGAGGGGAAACATGTAGGGAAATATTGTTGAGAAGAAAAAGTCTAAAACCCCTTCATGAATTTAAAGAAGTGTTCATTAGACGATACAGAACACAGGTAGAGATGGGAAAGATCAAAAACTTGTTGCAAGAGGCAAGAAGGTTAAATGATGAAAGAAATGAAGAAGAGAAGAAAAAATTTCATTACAGAGTTCTTCCAGACAAAGGGGAGATAAAGAAGATAATGACAGAAGATCAGGGGATGAGGCCTCATTAAGATTGTTATACACAAATGCTGATGGATTAGCTGGTAAGGCAGTAGAATTAAAAGATAGGATTCACAACAGTAAGGCAGATATAGTAGCAATTACAGAGACTAAGTTGAGTGAGGACATAAACAGTGTCACAGATTTTCCTAAGGGCTTCAGAATACTAAGGGTTGAAAGATCTGAGAGGACTGGTGGAGGGATAGCACTGCTCATAAGTGAAAGGATTCAAGTTGAAGAAATAAACTTGGCTATAGAAAGTGAGTTCAAGGAATTTCTTGTTGCTCGCATAAATACTGGTTCAGAGAGCATTATAATAACTGTTGTATACAACCCACCAAGGAACCAAAATAGGCTTGAAGTTTATGAGGAAAGTCATATAGGTACTATTGAAGTCATAAACTCAGTTGTTAACATGGCACGGGAAACAAAATGTAGGATTTTGATTATGGGAGACTTTAATCATAAAGAGATAGATTGAATAAATCTTGACCCACACAGTGGTGAGGACTCATTCGGGGCAAGATTCCTAGATTGCGTAAAAGGGAATTTCCTACACCAACATGTAATGGAACCAACAAGGGCCAGGGGTGGGGATGACCCATCACTACTTGATCTAGTATTCACAGATAATGTGTTGGATATTGAAAAAATTGAGTATGTACTACCAATTGGAAAGAGTGACCACTGTGTGTTGTTGATGGAGTATATCATTGAAGATATTCTTCCTGAGAGTAGAGGCACTGAGGACATGAGGAGGAACTATCGGAAAAGCGATTACATCAAAATGAATGAGCTTTTTGCAGTTCTTGACTGGAGAACCTTATTTTACAACAAATCTGTACAAGAAATGTATGACATCTTTTGTGAGAAATATGGGAAGATAGTAGATTGCTGCATACCTGTCACCAAAGTAGGTGTAATTCATGCCAGAGAGAAATGGTTCGATAATGGGTGTAAAAGAGCTAAGGAGTGGAGAGACAAATGCTGGAAAAGGTATAGGAGGAGAAAAAACATAAATGCCTGGCAAACCTACAAAAGAGCAAGAAATGACTACCTAAGTAAAAGGAGAGAGGCAGAGAGAGACTATGAGAGGGACATCACCAGGAAGGCTAAAGAAAATCCCAAGCTTTTCCACAGCTTTATCAGAGGAAAACTGAAGGTAAAAGAACAGGTTTTAAAGCTAAAGAGAGCGGATGGAAACATCACTGAGATGGATGAAGAGATCTGCAAAGAATTGAACAAGGAGTTTCAGTCAGTATTTACAGTAGAAAATACCCCACCCCATCAGATTGCAGTGATAGAAGCTCAAGGGCCGGTATTAGAGAACATCAACCTTACAGCCACAGAGGTATGCAAAGCGCTGATGGCTTTAGATGTTCATAAAGCTACAGGTCCTGATGACATATCCCCTCATGTGCTTAAAAATTTGCAAACTCAATATCAGTTGCACTAAGTATCATATTTAAAAAGTCACTGGAGTCAGGGGAGATTCCAAGATGCTGGAAACAAGCAAATGTGATACCTATCTTCAAAAAGGGAAGGAGGGATACGGCTCTGAACTATAGACCAGTTTCCTTGACCAGCATAGTTTGCAAAGTTATGGAGAAACTACTAAGGAAACATATCTCTCTTCACTTGAAATCCTTCAACTTTTTATCAGTGAGGCAACATGGCTTCAGAGAAGGTAGATCAACAGTAACAAACTTATTAGAATTTTATGATGAGGTAAGCCAAATCTTACAGGAAAGAGAGGGCTGGGCAGATTGCATATTCCTAGACTTCCAGAAAGCGTTTGACACTGTTCCACATGGGAGACTTATTAGGAAGCTGCAATCAATGGCTAGAATAGGTGGAAATGTTTTGGAATGGATAAAAACTTACTTAGAAGGAAGGGAACAGAGGGTTAGAGTAAGACACTCAGTGTCTGAATGGAGAAGAGTTAGTAGTGGAGTTCCACAGGGTTCAGTTTTAGGGCCACTTTTGTTCCTTGTATATGTAAATGACCTAACAGAGTCTGTAAATTCATTCATGAATATGTTTGCAGATGATGCAAAGATTGTGAAGAAAGTAACAAACGAGAACAATGGTAGAGAACTTCAGGAGGATCTAAATAATCTGCATGAGTGGTCAGAAAAGTGGCTAATGAAATTCAATACTTCAAAATGTAAGGTAATGAGAATGGGTACAAGTGCAAGAAGGCCCAAGCTTGACTACTCGGTGACTGGAGTACAACTTCAAGAGACAGACAATGAGAGAGATCTAGGAGTAAACATACTGCCAGATTTGTCTCCAGAAATACATATAAATGGCATAGTAAGGGCAGCATATGCATTCTTATCAAATGTAAGGGTAGCCTTCAGGCACATGGACAAGGAAATGTTCAGAAATATTTATGTAACCTATGTGAGGCCAAAACTCGAATATGCAGCCCCCTTTTGAAATCCGCACTTGAAAAAGCACATAGCTAAGCTTGAAAAAGTTCAAAGACATGCCACGAAACTGGTGCCAGAAATACGCAATCTCAGTTATGATGAGAGGCTGAGGGAATTAGACTTACCATCACTCGAAGCTAGAAGAGTGAGGGGGGGGTATGGTGACAGTCTTTAAATTCCTTCATGGTTATGATAGAGTGGATAGGGATCGATATTTTGATATGGCTGGCTCTAGAACTAGAGGTCATAGTTTGAAGCTTGGTAAGAAAACTTCTTTGCAGGATGTAAGAAAATACTTTTTCAGTGTAAGAGTAGTTGATAATTGGAATTGGCTAAGTGAGGAGGTAGTTAATGCTATCTGAATCCATAGTTTTAAGGACAGGTATGATAAGTATCACTAAGTATAAAATAGAACCGATGAGGAGACGGGAGGATACGAGCTTTGGGCTCTTTCCCGTAAACACAATTAGGTAATCAATTAGGGAATCACACACACACACACATATATATATATATATATATATATATATATATATATATATATATATATATATATATATATATATATATATATATATATATATATATATATATATATATATATATATATATATATATGATTACCTAACTGTGTTTACTGGAAAGAGCCCAAAGCTCGTATCTTCCCGTCTCCTCATCGGTTCCATTTTATACTTAGTCATACTTATCATACCTGTCCTTAAAACTATGGATTGAGTTAGCATTAACTACCTCCTCGCTTAGCCAATTCCAATTATCAACTACTCTTACACTGATAAAGTATTTCCTTACATCCTGCAAAGAAGTTTTCTTATGACCTCTAGTTCTAGAGCCAACCATATCAAAATATCGATCCCTATCCACCACTCTGTCATAACCATGAAGGAATTTAAAGACTGTCACCATATCCCCCCTCAATCTTCTAGCTTTGAGTGATGGTAAGTCTAATTCCCTTAGCCTCTCGTCATGACTGAGATTGCGTATTTCTGGCACCAGTTTTGTGGCATGTCTTTGAACTTTTTCAAGCTTAGCTATGTGCTTTTTCAAGTGTGGATTCGAAATAGGGGCTGCATATTCAAGTTTTGGCCTCACATAGGTTACATAAATATTTCTGAACATTTCCTTGTCCATGTGCCTCAAGGCTACCCTTACATTTGATAAGAAGGCATATGCTGCCCTTAATATGCCATGTATATGTATTCCTGGAGACAAATCTGCAAGTATGTTTACTCCTATATATCTCTCATTTTCTGTCTCTTGAAGTTGTACTCCAGCCACCGATAGTCAAGCTTGGGCCTTCTTGCACTTGTACCCTTACATTTTGAAGTATTGATTTTCATTAGCCGCTTTTCTGACCACTCATGCAGACTATTTAGATCTTCCTGAAGTTCTCTACCATTGTTCTCGCTTCCTACTTTCTTTACAATCATTGCATCATCTGCAAACATATTCATGAATGAATTTACAGACTCTGGTAGGTCATTTACATATACAAGGAACAAAAGTGGCCCTAAAACTGAACCCTGTGAAACTCCACTACTAACTCTTCTCCATTCAGACACTGAGTGTCTTACTCTAACCCTCTGTTCCCTTCCTTCTAAGTAAGTTTTTATCCATTCCTAGATATTTCCACCTATTCTAGCCATTCCTTGCAGCTTCCTAATAAGTCTCCCATGTGGAACAGTGTATACTTACCTAATTGTGTTTACGTGAAAGAGCCCAAAGCTCGTAGCTTCCTGTCTCCTCATCAGTTCCATTTTATACTTAGTGATACTTATCATAACTGTACTTAAAACTATGGATTGAGATAGCATTAACTACCTCCTCGCTTAGAGAATTCCAATTATCAACTACTCTTACACTGAAAAAGTTTTTCCTTACATCCTGCAAAGAAGTTTTCTTACCAAGCTTCAAACTATGACCTCTAGTTCTAGAGCCAGCCATATCAAAATATCGATCCCTATCCACTCTATCATAACCATGAAGAAATTTAAAGACTGTCACCATATCCCCCCTCAATCTTCTAGCTTCCAGTGATGGTAAGTCTAATTCCCTCAGCCTCTCATCATAACTGAGATTGCGTATTTCTGGCACCAGCTTCGTGGCATGTCTTTGAACTTTTTCAAGCTTAGCTATGTGCTTTTTCAAGTGTGGATTCCAAAAGGGGACTGCATATTCGAGTTTTGGCCTTTTTCAAGTTTGTTACTGTTGATATACCTTCTCTGAAGCCATGTTGCATCACTGACAAAAAGTTGAAGGATTCCAAGTGAAGAGAGATATGTTTCCTTAGTAGTTTCTCCATAACTTTGCAAACTATGCTGGTCAAGGAAACTGGTCTATAGTTCAGAGCCGTATCCCTTCTTCCCTTTTTGAAGATAGGTATCACATTGGATTGTTTCCAGCATCTTGGAATCTCCCCTGACTCCAGTGACTTTTTAAGTATGATACTTAGTGCCACTGATATTGAGTTCGGCATTTTCTAAGTACATGAGGGGATATGTCATCAGGAACTGTAGCTTTATGAACATCTAAATCCATCAGCGCTTTGCATACCTCTGTGGCTGTAAGGTTGATGTTCTCTAATACCGGCCCTTGAGCTTCTATCTCTGCAATCTGATGGGGTGGGGTATTTTCTACTGTAAATACTGACTGAAACTCCTTGCTCAATTCTTTGCAGATCTCTTCATCCGTCTCAGTGATGCTTCCATCCGTTCTCTTTAGCCCTAAAACCTGTTGTTTTACCTTCAGTTTTCCTCTGATAAAGCTGTGGAAAAGCTTGGGATTTTCTTTAGCCTTCCTGGTGATGTCCCTCTCATAGTCTCTCTCTGCCTCTCTTCTTTTACTTAGGTAGTCATTTCTTGCTCTTTTGTAGGTTTGCCAGGCATTTATGTTTTTTCTCCTCCTATACCTTTTCCAGCATTTGTCTCTCCACTCCTTAGCTCTTTTACACTCATTATCGAACCATTTCTCTCTGGCATGAATTACACCTACTTTGGTGACAGGTATGCAGCAATCTACTATCTTCCCATATTTCTCACAAAAGATGTCATACATTTCTTGTACAGATTTGTTGTAAAATAAGGTTCTCCAGTCAATAACTGCAAAAAGCTCATTCATTTTGATGTAATCTCCTTTCGGATAGTTCCTCCTTGTGTCCTCAGTGCCTCTACTCTCAGGAAGAATATCTTCAATGATATACTCCATCAACAACACACAGTGGTCACTCTTTCCAATTGGTGATTCATACTCAATTTTTTCAATATCCAACACATTATCTGTGAATACTAGATCAAGTAGTGATGGCTCCTCCCCACCCCTGGCCCTTGTTGGTTCCATTATATGTTGGTGTAGGAAATTCCCTTGTACGCAATCTAGGAATCTTGCCCCGAATGAGTCCTCACCACTGTGTGGGTCAAGATTCATCCAATCTATCTCTTTATGATTAAAATCTCCCATATTCAAAATCCTATATTTTTTTCCCGTGCCATGTTAACAACTGAGTTTATGACTTCAATAGTACCTATATGACTTTCCTCATAAACTTCTAGCCTATTCTGGTTCCTTGATGGGTTATATACAACAGTTATTATAATGCTCTCTGACCCAGTATTTATGCAAGCAACAAGAAATTCCTTGAACTCACTTTCTATAGCCAAGTTTATTTCTTCAACTTGAAGCCTTTCACTTATGAGCAGTGCTATCCCTCCACCAGTCCTCTCAGATCTTTCAACCCTTAATATTCTGAAGCCCTTAGGAAAAACTGTGACACTGTTTATGTCCTCACTCAACTTAGTCTCTGTAATTGCTACTATATCTGCCTTACTGTTGTGAATCCTATCTTTTAATTCTACTGCCTTACCAGCTAATCCATCAGCATTTGTGTATAACAATCTTAATGAGGCCCCATCCCCTGATCTTCTGTCATTATCTTCTTTATCTCCCCTTTGTCTGGAAGAACTCTGAAATGAAAATTTTTCTTCTGTTCTTCATTCTTTTCCTCATTTAACCTTCTTGCCTCTTGCAACAAGTTTTTGATCTTTCCCATCTCTTCCTGTGTTCTGTATCATTTAATGAACACTTCTTTGAAAACTTGAAGGTCTTTCAGGCTTTTTTTCTCAACAATATTTCCCTACATGTTTCCCCTCTCTCAGAGGTTACTTTTGTTGGTCTCGGCTTTCCTTCCCTCTAATATTTACCTAGTTGGTGTATGTTTACAATATCCTCAGGACCACAAACTACTCCAAGCTTTCTTGTCAGTTCTACAACCCTAGCTTTATTTTCTTCAAGTCTCCCCTGCCATGTTGGCTCCTGGGATTTGCTTATGCCTGAGATTACCACTGTCTTCTCTTTATCAAGTGCCTGTTTGATGAGTGGGTTTGCCCTTTCCATCACAACGTCTTTCATTTTTTCAATTACTGTCTCTTTATAGTCAACTGTTTGTATGTTTTCCAGTGCCACAACCTTTACAGCCTCTTTTACTGCCACATTCCCCTTTAGTGCATCAGCAAAGGAAGTATTCCAAGCTGCAATCTCGTCTCTCTCAGAAGAGAGCAGTGAACTAACATCTAATTCATTTAGGTTGTCATTTAGCTGTTTGTTTTTATCTTCTTGTTTAGAAAGTCTAGTTTCTAGTTCACTCTTTTCCCCTTCCAGCTTCTTTATTCTTTTTTCTAGTTCCTTTCTCTCCTGCCCTTGTGCTTTATTTGCTTCCTCCAAACATCCTATTTCCTCTCTGAGTGCTTCATTCTCTTTCATTTCTCTATCCATATTCCGAAGTTTATCATCAAGGCTTATAACCAATGCCTCTAAATCCTTGATTTTCTGTTTTAGTCTCCTAATTGCTACCCCTCCTCCCAACCCATGGGTGGGAGAGGTTTGGGACAGAGATGGCCTCATTTTTATGTTCTCCATCTCACAGAATATAGAAAAAAGAAGAGAAAGAAAAAAAAGAGAGAAAAACTTTTATTTAAGCTTCACACAGAATTTTTATATCTTAACTTAAAAATTTGACTATGGTAATTTGAGGGGGAAAAAAAAAAGTCAAACCTGAAGGAAAATTCGAAGGAGGCACCCACCTGTTTCTGCTATATATTCTTCTTAACTGATAAACTCACTTGCTAACCAAGATATGTTATCACAGGATCAGACTTTACATTTAACTCAGTATATATACAAAATAAAAAAAGTAGTAGAAGAGAAAGCTAAAAGAAAAGAAAAAAAAATGAAGAAAATAAGACAGCTGTACTACTTGGCAACTTAACTCAGTACTGTTGACAGGTGTATTTTTGGTATTTATTTAATTATTCAATTGTTTCGTGTATCAAAACCAGCTGTGTGTGTGTGATTACCTAATTGTGATTACCTAATTGTGTTTACGGGAAAGAGCCCAAAGCTCGTATCTTCCCGTCTCCTCATCGGTTACATTTTATACTTAGTGATACTTATCATACCTGTCCTTAAAACTATGGATTGAGATAGCGTGTGTGTATTTGTGTGTAATTACCTAATTGTGTTTACGGGAAAGAGACCAAAGCTCGTAGCTTCCCGTCTCCTCATCGGTTCCATTTTATACTTAGTCATACTTATCATACCTGTCCTTAAAACTATGGATTGAGATAGCATTAACTACCTCCTCGTTTAGCCAATTCCAATTATCAACTACTCTTACACTGAAAAAGTATTTTCTTACATCCTGCAAAGAAGATTTCTTACGAAACTTCAAACTATGACCTCTAGTTCTAGAGCCAGCCATATCAAAATAGCGATCCCTATCCACTCTATCATAACCATGAAGGAATTTAAAGACTCTCACCATATCCCCCCTCACTCTTCTAGCTTCGAGTGATGGTAAGTCTAATTCCCTCAGCCTCTCATCATAACTGAGATTGCGTATTTCTGGCACCAGTTTCGTGGCATGTCTTTGAACTTTTTCAAGCTTAGCTATGTGCTTTTTCAAGTGCGGATTCCAAAAGGGGGCTGCATATTCGAGTTTTGGCCTCACATAGGTTACATAAATATTTCTGAACATTTCCTTGTCCATGTGCCTGAAGGCTACCCTTACATTTGATAAGAATGCATATGCTGCCCTTACTATGCCATTTATATGTATTTCTGGAGACAAATCTGCCAGTATATATACTCCTAGATCTCTCTCATTTTCTGTCTCTTGAAGTTGTACTCCAGCCACCGAGTAGTCAAGCTTGGGCCTTCTTGCACTTGTACCCATTCTCATTACCTTACATTCTGAAGTATTGAATTTCATTAGCCACTTTTCTGACCACTCATGTAGATTATTTAGATCCTCCTGAAGTTCTCTACCATTGTTCTCGTTTTTTACTTTCTTCACAATCTTTGCATCATCTGCAAACATATTCATGAATGAATTTACACACTCTGGTAGGTCATTTACATATACAAGGAACAAAAGTGGCCCTAAAACTGAACCCTGTGGAACTCCACTGCTAACTCTTCTCCATTCAGACACTGAGTGTCTTACTTTAATCCTCTGTTCCCTTCCTTCTAAGTAAGTTTTTATCCATTCCAAAACATTTCCACCTATTCTAGCCATTGATTGCAGCTTCCTAATAAGTCTCCCATGTGGAACAGTGTCAAACGCTTTCTGGAAGTCTAGGAATATGCAATCTGCCCAGCCCTCTCTTTCCTGTAAGATTTGGCTTACCTCATCATAAAATTCTAATAAGTTTGTTACTGTTGATCTACCTTCTCTGAAGCCATGTTGTCTCACTGACAAAAAGTTGAAGGATTCCAAGTGAAGAGAGATATGTTTCCTTAGTAGTTTCTCCATAACTTTGCAAACTATGCTGGTCATGGAAACTGGTCTATAGTTCAGAGCCGTATCCCTCCTTCCCTTTTTGAAGATAGGTATCACATTTGCTTGTTTCCAGCATCTTGGAATCTCCCCCGACTCCAGTGACTCCTTAAATATGATACTTAGTGCAACTGATATTGTGTTTGTGCATTTTTTAAGCACATGAGGGGATATGTCATCAGGACCTGTAGCTTTATGAACATCTAAATCCATCAGCGCTTTGCATACCTCTGTGGCTGTAAGGTCGATGTTCTCTAATACCGGCCCTTGAGCTTCTATCACTGCAATCTGAGGGGGTGGGGTATTTTCTACTGTAAATACTGACTGAAACTCCTTGTTCAATTCTTTGCAGATCTCTTCATCCATCTCAGTGATGCTTCCATCCGCTCTCTTTAGCCTTAAAACCTGTTCTTTTACCTTCAGTTTTCCTCTGATAAAGCTGTGGAAAAGCTTGGGATTTTCTTTAGCCTTCATGGTGATGTCCCTCTCATAGTCTCTCTCTGCCTCTCTCCTTTTACTTAGGTAGTCATTTCTTGCTCTTTTGTAGGTTTGCCAGGCATTTATGTTTTTTCTCCTCCTATACCTTTTCCAGCATTTGTCTCTTCACTCCTTAGCTCTTTTACACCCATTATCGAACCATTTCTCTCTGGCATGAATTACACCTACTTTGGTGACAGGTATGCAGCAATCTACTGTGGTGTGTGTGTGTGTGATTACCTAATTGTGATTACCTAATTTTGTTTACGGGAAAGAGCCCAAAGCTTGTATCTTCCCGTCTCCTGATCGGTTCCATTGTAGACTTAGTGATACTTATCATACCTGTCCTTAAAACTATGGATTGAGATAGCATTAACTACCTCCTCGCTTAGCGAATTCCAATTATCAACTACTCTTACACTGTGAGAGTAGTTTGGAGGAATTTTTTTAGTTGTAAGTTGATATTAGATGTTATCATACGAAGATAGAAGAATATCCTGTTGATGAAAACTTTCATTTAGTGTTGCTTTTTTGTCATAAGATTACTTACCTAAACAATATGTAACTTGTATATTGAGTGAAAAAGAGAATAATTTTAGTTTACCTTTGTAAGTATTCTGTAGAGAAAAAGTCTGAGAAAATACTCTGAGATTTTTCTAGTATTTGTCAATACTTGCCCTTAAATGTATTGTTTATTATATTGTTTTCCTGTAATGAGTAATGACTTTATATGTATTACTTAAGAAGTAGGTAATGATAATGAAATAGTTATATTTGTCCATGGGTTATTGTGAATGTTTTCCCATCCTCTCACAATCATTTATGGTTCTAAGATAGTTAATCCGGGCATGCCTTAAGGGTGGATCCTAGTTAAGTTGGTCTATTAACTGAACAATGACCTCGTGTCCAGATTATTACTATGATACAAAATTATAATTTTTACCTCAAGTATTTTATAATTAATAATAAGCATTACTATAATGCCTGTCTGGTGCCATATAGTCTTAGTTACGGGCCTATTATTTATTGTCTGTGTTTAAGTATTCTTGAAGATCACGTGAATACAAACAAACAAACAAACAAACAAACTTTATTTCCATTTCATTATACAATGGGTATTCGTCAGCCGGGGCAAGCCCCAACCCCCCACTGTGGTGTCCAACCACAGCAGTTCCTGCCAGTAAACAGCTTAAACCCTCGGTCTTGGACGGGAACCGATCTCTCAACCTAGTGAATGCGAAGCCAGCGCGTTACCACTGTACTAGCCAACAGAATACATTATGTTGCACTGGATAAGCAACAGCTACAGATATTTCTTTTATAACAACAGGAAGTTACACCATCTGTTGCTTGAAAATATCAACTAGTTCATGATATATATATATATATATATATATATATATATATATATATATATATATATATATATATATATATATATATATATATATATATATATATATATATATATATATATATATATATATATATATATATATATATATATATATATATATATATATATATATATATATATATATATATATATATATATATATGTGTGTATATATATATATATATGTGTGTGTGTGTGTGTGTGTGTGTGTGTGTGTGTGTTTATCTCATCCAGATTGAGCTGGCAGGCTTAGTACACTCAGTCTGTATAATTTTACTAAATATTCATTTAAGGGACAAACTTTAGGAAAGGAATTTATTTGCTGACTTCAAACTGATGACTGCAAAGTCACTTTACTCATGGGAGCCTTGCTTAGGTAGGTGTAAATGTTGAGAGAGAGAGAGAGAGAGAGAGAGAGAGAGAGAGAGAGAGAGAGAGAGAGAGAGAGGAGAGAGAGAGAGAGAGAGAGAGAGAGAGAGAGAGAGAGAGAGACTGATTAGTCTAAGATCTAATAATATATAACAGCCTTTTTAAGAAGAGAAAATAAGTATAAGTTCTTACATACAAAGCAAGTACTATATGTTATGCAGTTTGTTTGGAAAATTTCTCTTGGCGGCGTACTCTAGTTAATAAGCAGGCTAAGAATATAATAAAAATTTGAATTTTAAAAATAGTGTTGAGAAAACAGTGGTAAATTCTCCTTTTCTTGATTGAAAAAGCAGGAATTATAATTAACACTGCTGCAGTCTTATAATTTTATTTTATTTTTTGTTTCTCACTTATCCTCATGATTTCTCAAAATGCTAAAAGCCTGGCGAGTTTCATTATTATTATTATTATTATTATTATTATTATTATTATTATTATTATTATTATTATTATTATTATTATTATTATTATTATTATAATTATTATTATTATTATTATTATTTTATTATTATATTATTATTATTATTATTTTATTTCTTAAAAGTCAAATGATAAGTAATGAAAGAGAGAGAGAGAGAGAGAGAGAGAGAGAGAGAGAGAGAGAGAGAGAGAGAGAGAGAGAGAGATTATAAAAAAAAAGCCTGCACCTGATATTATTCGTTGGTTTCAAACAGTGCTGCGTGGTTCGAGGTTCAACAAATGTTGCAATATACCGTTATAATACCCTTCTGTTATTATAGAAATAAAAATTATAATAACTATGTAATTTTCAACCGTTGATCAGTGTACTAGACAAGTCTAAACTGTTTTCATTTTGCATGTTTTACGTAAAGATTGTTAGTTTTTGTGTAGAGTGACTTTATCATTGGCTAGCTTTTTATTTTTTTTTTTATTTCTGTGATTGCTTGATATTTAAGTCCTAGATTGTCATATTATTGTAAATAGAGGACTGATTTTTATAACTGTTTATAACAGCATAATGACTCTCTTAATTGTAACCTAAGTTTATTTTTTTTTATGATTGTGACACCAGGACTGGCAAAAAAAAAAAAAAAGTTCAATAAATCCCCCTTCATCTGGCCTGGGCACAAAGAAAACCTAGAGACACAGGTGGGGTGTTGTGACTTGTCAGATGTGAAAGGATAATAAAGGTTACTCATTAATATCTGTTATTACTTGTGTTTTAGCTTAATACTAGCTTGTCAAATTATTCTCTGTCGAGATATATTTGCGGCTAAAATTTATGATAAATAGGAGATTGACGTACTTAATTATAGACTAATTTCTAATTAACTACTAATATCTGTAATCACTTTCTCTATCTTATATAGCAGGGTGTAGTAGGATTCTATAGAGGAATGACTTTTCCTACTGTTTATAACAGAATAATAACATTCTTATTCATAATCAAGATTTTAGGAAAGTATTCTGCAGTATTAATGTCTTTGCTTGTTCGATTTTATGACTAAATATTGGGTTGCCAAAGTATTCTTCTTGTATATTAAAAAAGTCGGACCAATTGAAGTAGCCAATGGCCATATCACAGATGACGATAAAGTGATGTGTACATGTTTAAATGATTATTTCTTATCTGTATTTACAAATGAAAACTTGGAAAATATTCCGGAAGTAGAATCCATTTACAGAGACAGTCCCGATAATATACTTAGTTCAATAAATATTACGAGAGAGGAGGTAATAAAAGAAATAGATAAATTAAAGGCTCATAAATTTCCGGGACCTGATGGAATATATGCTAGAATATTAAAGGAATGCAAGGAAGAGCTTAGTTGTCCTCTAACTGCATTATTTAATAATTCAATAAAATTAGGATCGGTACCCATGGAGTGGAAATTGGCAGATGTGGTACCAATATTTAAAAAAGGAGAACGTGTTAAAAAGAATAATTATAGGCCGGTAAGTTTAACATCAACAGTGGGTAAGATTTTAGAATCCATAATTGCAAATAAAATAAGGGCACATCTAGAATTACACAGACTGATAAAACTTTCACAACACGGGTTTCTTAAGGGTTTTTCGTGCCTTACAAACTTACTGTCTTTTTATTCAGAAGTTTACGAGGCAGTAGATTGTGGCAAAGAATATGATACAATATATCTAGATTTTAGCAAAGCTTTTGATAGAGTTCCTCACAAAAGATTAGTTAAAAAGCTGGAAGCTCATGGCATAGGAGGAGCTGTGCTCAGATGGATCAAACAATGGTTAAAAGACAGAAAACAGAGGGTTTGCATAAATGGAGAGAAATCAGAGTGGGGCTCGGTTACAAGCGGGGTACCACAAGGCTCGGTACTGGGTCCTCTATTATTCATCGTATATCTAAATGATCTGGATTCGGATATCAGTAGTAACCTAAGTAAATTCGCAGACGACACTAAAATAGGTAGAACTATAAATGGAAAAGAAGACATTCATGCTTTACAGGAAGATCTAAATAGATTATCTGAATGGTCGGACAAATGGCAAATGGAATTTAATGTTGAAAAATGTAAAGTAGTTAAAATGGGTACTATAAAAGACGATACTAGTTATAAGCTAAATAACCATGAAATCATGAGTTCTCAGTGTGAAAGGGATTTGGGAGTTCTTGTGAGTAGTAGTCTTAAGCCAAGAGAGCAATGCACAGCAGTCAGAAATAAAGCAAGCAGAATTTTAGGATTTATCTCAAGAAGCGTCAGCAATAGGACGGAAAAAGTTATTTTGCAGCTCTATCTTGCATTAGTTAGGCCCCATTTAGATTATGCTGTGCAATTCTGGTCACCCTATTATAGAATGGAAATTGAATCCTTGGAGAGAGTGCAGCGAAGAATGACCAAGATGATACACAATATCAGAAATCTACCATATGAGGACAGATTAAAAAAACTTAATCTACATTCTCTAGAGAGGCGAAGAGTTAGGGGGGATATGATTGAAGTGTATAAATGGTTTAAAGGGATTAACAAGGGAGATATTAATAAAGTTTTAAAAATTCATGATCAAACCAGAACTCGTAATAATGGATTTAAGCTTGATAAATTTAGGTTCAGAAGGGAAATTGGTAAAAATTGGTTTGGTAAAAGAGTAGCTGATGCATGGAACAAGCTTCCTAGTAGGATAGTAAATGCCAATACCTTAGACACCTTCAAATGTAGATTAGATAGACATATGACAGAGGTAGGGTGGGTATGAATAGGTTAGTGCTTATTAGAAAAATCATAAAAAGAAAAACAGAATAAATAAGTAGAGTAGAATAGAATAGGTTAGACATGCTGAAAATACAATTCAAAAATGGAGCTGCCTCGTGTGTGCCAGTAGGCATGTTGCAGTGTCCTCTATTCTTATGTTCTTATGTTCTTATATGAAGGCATGACTTTTGCTACTATTGTTAAGAGGATAATGATTTTATTAATCACACTCTGATTTACGTAACTGTGGTGTTTTATATATATATATATATATATATATATATATATATATATATATATATATATATATATATATATATATATATATATATATATATATATATATATATATATATATATATATATATATATATATATATCCTGCCGCTGAGTACAGTATATTGTAAATCTGATTTAGAGGTGTATTCAGCAGTAGTTGATATAAATAGCATGTTTATATACTTATTTAGGCCATCCTCGTCATTTTGCTCGTGGCTGGTATTAAACTCACAGGTTAGGTTAGGTTGGGTTAGGCTTTTTCGGTAACTTTATCACCGGGATTTATTTTGTGTAGTATAGTCGAGAAGTTTTCTTTCAGTAAATGTATCTAGCTAATTTGATTCTTTCAGTGGCAATTAAATAATTAGTTATGGTCTTTAATTATAATACGTCGAAACCTGAATTACCTTTAACAAAGCGATATTATGAGCTGTTTTACGCACGCACACACACACACACACACACACACACACACACACACACACACACACACACACCCCCCGGCTCTTTCCCGTAAACACAATTAGGTAATCACAATTAGGTAATCACACACACGCTTTGAAAAAGTTCAAAGACATGCCACGAAACTAGTGCCAGAAATGCCTAATCTCAGTTATTATGAGAGGCTGAGGGAATTAGACTTACCATCACTCAAAGCTAGAAGATTGAGGGGGGATATGGTGACAGTCTTTAAATTCCTTCATGGTTATGATAGAGTGGATAGGGATCGCTATTTTGATATGGCAGGCTCTAGAACTAGAGGTCATAGTTTGAAGCTTCGTTAGGAAACTTCTTTGCAGGATGTAAGGAAATACTTTTTCAGTGTAAGAGTAGTTGATAATTGGAATTGGCTAAGCGAGGAGGTAGTTAATGCTATCTCAATCCATAGTTTTAAGGACAGGTATGAGAAGTATGACTAAGTACAAAATGGAACCGATCAGGAGATAGGAAGATACGAGCTTTGGGCTCTTTCCCGTAAACACAATTAGGTAATTACACACACACACACACACACACACACACACACACACACACACACACACACACACACACACACACACACACACACACACACACACTATATATATATATATATATATATATATATATATATATATATATATATATATATATATATATATATATATATATATATATATATATATATAGTTGTACAAGAAAACTGCAAATGCAAAAACAGCGGTTATATTCAACAATATATATATATATATATATATATATATATATATATATATATATATATATATATATATATATATATATATATATATATATATATATATATATATATGCGCTTCCATCTTACTTGTTTCGATTTGACAACACATAAAGATGCAATATGGAAGAATGAATTTGGTTGTGCTACGAATAATGTAGAAAATCACTGTTGTCATTCGACCTGTAGATTTTTTATAGATTATAATTATACAGTTTTTGTGTAAAAGATTTGCAGGAAGTATGCATTTCATATATATATATATATATATATATATATATATATATATATATATATATATATATATATATATATATATATATATATATATGTATGTATGTATGCATGTGTGATTACCTAATTGTGGTTACCTAATTGTGTTTACGGGAAAGAGCCCAAAGCTCGTATCTTCCCGTCTCCTCATCGGTTCCATTTTATACTTAGTCATACTTATCATACCTGTCCTTAAAACTATGGATTCAGATAGCATTAACTACCTCCTCGCTTAGCCAATTCCAATTATCAACTACTCTTACACTGAAAAAGTATTTCCTTACATTCTGCAAAGAAGTTTTCTTACGAAGCTTCAAACTATGACCTCTAGTTCTTGAGCCAGCCATATCAAAATATCGATCCCTATCCACTCTATCATAACCATGAAGGAATTTAAAGACTCTCACCATATCCCCCCTCACTCTTCTAGCTTCCAGTGATGGTAAGTCTAATTCCCTCAGCCTCTCATCATAACTGAGATTGCGTATTTCTGGCACCAGTTTCGTGGCATGTCTTTGAACTTTTTCAAGCTTAGCTATGTGCTTTTTCAAGTGCGGATTCCAAAAGGGGGCTGCATATTCGAGTTTTGGCCTCATATAGGTTACATAAATATTTCTGAACATTTCCTTGTCCATGTGCCTGAAGGCTACCCTTACATTTGATAAGAATGCATATGCTGCCCTTACTATGCCATTTATATGTATTTCTGGAGACAAATCTGCCAATATGTTTACTCCTAGATCTCTCTCATTTTCTGTCTCTTGAAGTTGTACTCCAGCCACCGAGTAGTCAAGCTTGGGCCTTCTTGCTCTTGTACCCATTCTCATTACCTTACATTTTGAAGTATTGAATTTCATTAGCCACTTTTCTGACCACTCATGCAGATTATTTAGATCCTCCTGAAGTTCTCTACCATTGTTCTCGTTTTTTACTTTCTTCACAATCTCTGCATCATCTGCAAACATATTCATGAATGAATTTACACACTCTGGTAGGTCATTTACATATACAAGGAACAAAAGTGGCCCTAAGACTGAACCCTGTGGAACAACACTACTAACTCTTCTCCATTCAGACACTGAGTGTCTTACTCTAACCCTCTGTTCCCTTCCTTCTAAGTAAGTTTTTATCCATTCCAAAACATTTCCACCTATTCTAGCCATTGATTGCAGCTTCCTAATAAGTCTCCCATGTGGAACAGTGTCAAACGCTTTCTGGAAGTCTAGGAATATGCAATCTGCCCAGCCCTCTCTTTCCTGTAAGATTTGGCTTACCTCATCATAAAATTCTAATAAGTTTGTTACT
Source organism: Halocaridina rubra (assembly GCA_037179515.1). Lineage (NCBI taxonomy): Eukaryota > Metazoa > Arthropoda > Malacostraca > Decapoda > Atyidae > Halocaridina > Halocaridina rubra. The sequence goes on along the minus strand of JAXCGZ010007552.1, from coordinate 281,555 downwards.
GTTGATCTACCTTCTCTGAAGCCATGTTGCCTCACTGACAAAAAGTTGAAGGATTCCAAGTGAAGAGAGATATGTTTCCTTAGTAGTTTCTCCATAACTTTGCAAACTATGCTGGTCAAGGAAACTGGTCTGTAGTTCAGAGCCGTATCCCTCCTTCCCTTTTTGAAGATAGGTATCACATTTGCTTGTTTCCAGCATCTTGGAATCTCCCCCGACTCCAGTGACTCCTTAAATATGATACTTAGTGTGTGTGTGTGTGTGTGTGTGTGTGTGTGTGTGTGTGTGTGTGTGTATGTGTGTGTGTGTGTGTGTGTGTGTTGTGTGCTGTACATGCGGTTGGAAAGAGAGAGAGAGAGAGAGAGAGAGAGAGAGAGAGAGAGAGAGAGAGAGAGAGAGAGAGAGAGAGAGAGAGAGAGAGAGAGAGAGAGAGAGAGAGAGAGAAGTAATTCTTTAGAAGATGGTCTTGGAGTATTTACATAAAAGGACAAAATATATTCTCATTTTCCGTAATACCGATAGATGTGTGGGCTCAGTCGTGGAACAGCATCTTTGCAATCCCAGAATTTTAATATTGTTATTCCATTTATCAATTATTGAGGGAATTTTTGCATTATATACTGTAATCAAGTTTCCCGGGATTTTTCCTATACTGGACAGGCAGACTAGTTTTAATATGCACTCCTCGGCTGTTTAGGTTGATGATGTAGCTATTACCCGCAAGCGCACATTGGATTAATCTGTGTGGCTCAAGTGTAATTGTATTCTCAGCGGCATCACTATCAGATTTATCACCATCATTTGTTGTATGTATCAGTAATTTCGCTTGCCATTACTTTACTATTCCTTTGAATATGAATTCAGGAATTACCTGTGAAGAGTATTTAATTTCCATGTAAATAGACACACACACACATTGTAATATATATATATATATATATATATATATATATATATATATATATATATATATATATATATATATATATATATATATATATATATATATATATATATATATATATATAGGTAGTCGCCGTGGCTCAGTCGGTAGCGTCTCCGACTCTGAGGCGTCAGGTCGAGGGTTCGCGCCCCGTCACGGTCTGAGGTTAGCAAAGGCATGCACTCAGCGTAAGGATTACATCTGCCAAAACAAGTCCTTCGCAAGAAGGCAACCGTCCTAGCCCTTGGTTGATAAGGGAGTCCGTGACGTAAAACCGGAACATATATATATATATATATATATATATATATATATATATATATATATATATATATATATATGATCAAACACTTTATCATATGTGAATATAAGAAACATATTTTTGTCCTGGCTGAGATTCGAAATAATAACATACTTGACAATCCATTAGTATTTGGTAGGGCTTTAGGCCGCTTGTACGTCGCACGTGGCATGCCTCATGGCACGTCAGTTGCAAACGAAAATTCGGAAATAAATGAAACCTTTTACACAGAGTGGCGTGACATGTCTCACTTGCGACGCACGTGGCACATGGGACTTGTCACGTCACTTCTCTGTGAAAGGTGTCATATTTTT
>JAXCGZ010007552.1:232500-275000 GCA_037179515.1 Halocaridina rubra | reverse complement strand
TACTTTATATATATATATATATATATATATATATATATATATATATATATATATATATATATATATATATATATATATATATATATATATATATATATATATATATATATTCGTTGTTTTATTTAATGGGCTCTTCCTACCATATATATATATATATATATATATATATATATATATATATATATATATATATATATATATATATATATATATATATATATATATATATATATATATATATATATATATATATAATACGGGACGAATACTAGTAAAAGTGTGCGCTAGAGTTTATAACAATATTAGAACTAAATTGGAGAAATATTTTGCACAACTGCTACATTATACCTTCAACTGCAGTGATTTTTTTTTTTTTTACATTTAGTGGGGGGGTTTTAATATCCTACCTTAGGGAGGGGGCTAGAATACTTTCTCCGAGTTCCCCTGCAGGTCATAAGAGTCGACTGAATGGGACGGAGCAAGGGAACTGGAAATTCCCTCCTCTGTATTTTCTCTTCCCAGAGAGTCAGAGTATTTTGCCTTGACTCAGCCACTCTTCTTTTAAGGGGAAAAATATCTCATGTATATAAATACATCCAAAGATTCTTATCAGTAAACGGAGTTCTCTCAGGAAAGCAGTTCTTATTAAATGGTTGAAATGCACGTTTTATTTATACAATTGTATTTTGAACATTACAAGAAACAAGACAGACATTACTAACAGTGCAATATCTTTTGGATAAAGGAAGTTTTTTTTAAGAAATATATATATATATATATATATATATATATATATATATATATATATATATATATATATATATATATATATATATATATATATATTAAGATGTTAAAGAATAACCTACGCAATTCTAGGCCATGAGAGAATTTGAGCAAGGAATTATATCGAAGACATATGGCCTACGTACTTGGAAATGATGAGAGAACTATTGTAGCATTATTCATGCTATAAGGATGTTGGATTAAACATTCTAATCTATTTTTTAACTACATGAGATATTTGGAATCTCTTGGGATTCTTGCTTTGAACCTGTGACTTATTTATACCTAACGGGTGTGATTTATGCGTTCTTAAGGACTATTTTCTCTTGATGTTATAGCTGAGCGGTTTGTTTTTCTGGCATGTTTTAAGGTTTCTATAAATGTGTTTGATCTGTTGTCTATAACAGAATTTTATGCTCTGCATATATTTTTGTATTTATTGTGGAATTTATATACAACTTTTATATATATATATATATATATATATATATATATATATATAATATATATAATATATATAATATATATATATATATATATATATATATATATATATATATATATATATATATATATATATATATATATATATAATATATATATATATATATATATATATATATATATATATATATATATATATATATATATATATATATATATATATATATATAATTAGTAGTAACTCATATCCAATGCATATAATTGGTACTTTTATCGAATTTCCTGAAAGGTTGTTAGAATTTGGGCTTAACCTAACCTAACCTTTCTTCTCTGTTGATAAAAGGCAGGTCTCAATTGTTCTGGAGCTCCTTCTTATATGGTGTAGAAAGAAACTGAAAAAAAATGACCAGGGCCTATCTGTTCACAGCGCCTCTGGTGATTTTTTCAGTAAACACCTCCAACCAGACATCAACAAATCACGATGAGTGAATCCAGCCTTCAAATCTATTCCCGTCCAGGGTTGTTTATTCGCACCTCTTGATGCGCGGTTCATGAAGTCGAACACAAGGTCTCAGAGAAGAGGCAGGTTTACAAGAAGACCTTGAACCTCACACTCACTCCTCACGTCTTCCCCACTCACCTCTCTTTAAACCTCCAGTCCGCCTCTTCTTCTTCCTCCTCCTCCTCCTCTTCTTCCTCCTCTTCCTCTCCTCCCTCGCTAATAAGATCTTGTCATTTTCCATCTCGTTGTCGTCTTCTTCGCCTCCCTCCTCCTCCTTCTTTGCTTTATGTATAACATTTAATGTTTAACACTGCTCATGTTAGTGTGAACTACAGGTACGAATATATATATATATATATATATATATATATATATATATATATATATATATATATTATATATATATATATATATATATATATATATATATATATATATATATTGGCCACCGTGGCTCAGGCGGTAGCGTCCGCGACTCTGAGGCGGCAGGTCGAGGGTTCGCGCCCCATCACGGTCTGAGGTTAGCAAGGGCATGCACTCAGGGTAACGATTACATCTGCCAAAACAAGTCCTTCGCAAGAAGGCAACCGTCCTAGCCCTTGGTTGAAAAGGGAGTCCATGACGTAAAACATGCTTTACATATATATATATATATATATATATATATATATATTTATATATATATATATATATATATATATATATATATATATATATATATATATATATATGACGTAGGGCATTTTTTTTTTCGTTCTATGTAATTATAATTATGGTAGCGTGGTTGGTGAAAGACATCTTCTTTATATATTTCTTTATTCTTATTTTAACATCTATGTACTCAGAGCTCCTATTACTACAGTTCCTGTCACGACTAATTCCTGAGTCCCACCCCCAAAAGGGGGAGGCTAACTCAGCTGTACTGTGTTAACTCTGCTGCTGACAAGGCCCGGTCTCTAACTCAACTCACCGTGCCTGCCCTGGGTGGTTCTTGAAATACCCTAAGGGCAGGGCGTGTCTTGACATCCAGTCCTGCAAATCAACTCCAGGTTCGAAGTGGAGTCCCGCCTATAAGGGGAGGGGCTATTCCAACGAGCCTATTGCAAAGGAGTGGGTGGTAATCGCCTATTGCCATTGGGTATCTCCCCCGGGCATGTACTTCACATTTAGGACAAGTGTTTCTCTGTGGTATGGGGAATAAAGGACTGGTTTATATCTCACACCCTCTTGAGATATTTGAACGCCAGATGCCGAGTCCCATGGGACCAGCTATATATCTTACCATAGGCCTCATCCTATTACACACTGGAGAGAGTGTTCAATGTTTCCTTTGACACCTAGCCAAAAGTCCTACGACATCCCTCCCCACTACACTGAAATATCTCTTATTTCAGTTTCATCATCCTAAACTAACATTTGTTTACAATAAAAACGGGGCCGAATTATTTAAGTTATCATCTAAGAAATCCTATTTCTATGAACCCTAAACAAATTACACAAACATAACATATATATAGTACTTCTACAGACAACTAGAGCATGCAGAGTCTATTTCCTTGTTGGAAATCTTTAATACAAACATATTCTTATATTTAAACAAACATAACCTTAATCAGTATAATTTCAGTGTGTAACTAATATCAAACATTAATTAAGATCAAAAGTCAGTTTAAATCTTTTTTCTTCAAAAGACAAAATTTGGTTAGTTACAGTAAAAATATAAATCATGTAAAACATTAGCAAACAAATTAAGTAGAGTATTAGCATGTATAAACATGTAAAATGCAATAGACCATAACATCAATAGTAATTTCTATAAGAAACCTTATCTTATAATTTCTACTCCTATTGTTACTATGGGCATTAATTTATTTTAAAATTTGGCCTTAAAATCTACTCCTGAAACAAAACATGTTTTACTGTGTGTAAAGTCAAAACATTTACTATTTCAATATGCAATTACTATTCAGAGACCAATTAATATAAAAACTTAATGAACCTAAAGATTAAATCATAATTCAAACAAGAATAATACTAAAGCAAAACTGTGATAATATCTAAGCAAAACACTGATATTATTCAAGCAGAAAAGCAACTTATTACTCTTAGTGCAAATCATACAATTTATCAATGGCACTTATTCAAAACTATATCTAAGGGAGACTCTGAGTTTTCGCTTAAAATTATCTTAAAGCTAGTAAAACAAAAAAAAATAAAAATAAAAAAAATATTTTGTCTTTTAGCACAGTGGACAAAGACGGTGGGGACATTTTCTTTCCCATTTTTTCAGTTCTAATACGGGGGTAATTTTAATTAACTAATAAGGGATTTTTAAATACCCTTCTTTCTCTCTTCACTAAAGTTTGGACATGTATAGGGATTATTTTTCTTTCTGTTTGAATCCCATCAGCGCGTTTACGTGGCTTCTAAAGATATTATTAAAATATTTTAAAATATTTCTGTGTTTCTTTTCCTCTCTTTTCACTACAGTTATGACATGTATGGGGATTTCCTTGTTTCTGGGATTTCATCAAGATTACATGGTTTTTTAAAGTAGTTTAAAACTTTTATTTCTTTCCTTTCTAGGACGACTTTTATTTTCTCTGTCCCTTGCTCATGAATTCTTGCTAGGCGCGATTCCACGGTTTCCCTCGGGGATTTCATTTTTTCACTCCCCCGCCGTCCTTGCTGCAGGCCCAGGTTTGTTACCATATCTCCTTTACTCGGATAGGCAAGACAAAAAGGAAGGATGGGCACCTTTCTAATCCTTCCAGCCTGGCTTCCTCGTCCCGCCCTCGGCCGATCTTGACTAAGACCACCACGCAGGAGACCTGCAACGTCACAGCGATTCTCTTCCGTACGGCCATCCACACGTACCTTCGAAGTAGATCTCGGGATGAAAATTTGAACCTCTGTCACTACTACAGTTGTAAGAAAGGTTCCCTATGACTTCAGGGTACCAACAATGGCCATACGTTGGTAATCGAGGCTATACTTTGCCTCCCCTGCAACTGCAAGTGATTGCAATCTCTATTCAATGGGCACTAGGGACTTGTCTGAGCGGACAAAATCTAAAGACTTTTAGAACTTGCAGGTCGGGGCTGCCTAGGAATAGGGTGGTAATGGAAGGTATGTGTCTACACAACTAGATTATTATTCCAAGATTCTTAGGGCTTAGCAACTGCTACATAGCATTACTCTACTATAAATGTCAAAAAGAACAATCATTAAATGCTGAGAAAAGCCACTAAAGAAACATTCTTATTAGCAGTGGCTACAGTAACATCAAGTATGAATTCAGATAAAAGATACAAATCATCAAGTTACTGCTGATTTCATTTCAAAAATAATAATTAGCAACAGGCCATTGAGAGATAGCAACAATATCAGTCAACATAATAACATTACTAATAATCATGATCAAAATAAGAATAATAAACAATAAAAATAAGTATACTAAATCAGAAATATCAATATATATACAATGGAGACTGGCATTCAGAAGTAAGAACAGAGTTCTATACTTATACTTCATAGTAATGCTCATTCTAACACAGTCTCTTTTAATATTTAAATTCCTGCTGTCATAATCAATGTATATATATAGAGCATAAGTGGCAACTCGCTGGCTCCACAATTTGTCAATGGGAGTTCTATCTATTCTCTAAACAGTTGCGACATGTGGCACAAACATTTATGCAAATGGCGGTACTACCGATGTCTTATCAGTATTTATGCAATAACAGCATGCAACAATCTATCGACTGCAATGAAATGTAGGCACAATTATCGCCTAGCTTCGCTGGAAAAAAACACACAAAAAAATCAAAGACGGCTACATTCTTTTAGCATTGAACGGAGCCTCTGTCAGGCTCAGAGTCGAGTGAAAGGTAGGAGAGAGAGAGAGAGAGAGAGAGAGAGAGAGAGAGAGAGAGAGAGAGAGAGACTGGGCGACCGTGAAATACGTTGCGGTTTCCACCCATGTGTCAGCTGAGACGGGCCTCTTCCTTTTACTTGTACTGAAAATAAAAAATTGTCGCAGAGTATCTCTAATAATAAAATAAATAAACAAATGAACGGGAACAATCGTTAGCAATGACTATCGATAGAGTCTTACGTTTATTGTCAGCGGCTATTCTCATTCCCTCATTAACAAAAACAAAAGCAAAAAGAACTTAGTGTACAACTGCAGAACTGTCGAAGCATAAATCCATTCCTTTCTGTTTAATCTTGATAAGGACTTTACTGTAACAGCATACACATCCTCGTCTATAATGACAATTCCTTTCTTGCTATAAATCAGAGGGTTGAGTCGGAGCGCACCCACTCTGATGAAATTAAAACAAAAGATTAAAATCATATGTGACACTGTCCCTACTACTATCAACAAAAGTACAAATATCTTTTTCTTAACAGACGTCTTATAATGACTTAAATATCATTAGTTTTAAATTTAAAACTCAGCAAATAATCTCTAATAATCTCAATTATCTTTCATTAGCTCAATTGTAATCTAAAATTCATGAAAATGATAGGGATTAACCATAGTTATCTCTAGATAATCTTTTCCAAAACTCTTTAAATAAGATTTTAAAGATTTCTTCAATACAAAAACTATATAACAAAAACGGGAATCTGAAAAAATATAAAAAGTCTGTCCCTGTGTATGCAATAATAAAAACAAAAAGTATATTTCATTAGCAACAGTAAAGAATGCATTTTGCTTAAGTTTCAAAATCTCGTACGGAGTTGTACATAAACAATTCAAACATAAAATATATATATTCTTTTACTATCTCGAATTTGACTTATAACTGCTCTGTCTGTTTGCTTTTACGGGGGTGCGCATGTGGGCGCTGTTTTCTCCCCTGTTCTTTTGGCTTCTGGATAAACTTCTGCTCTCTCAAATACGGGATACAGCTGTGTAACATTCTTGTTGTCATTTCGTGTCAGCTCTCACTCTTTCTTTATGACCAAGCTGAAATAATTTTGATAAAACATTATCATGGCTAAAACTCGCAAAGTTTTATTTTATCAATCTAACATATCTCTTCAGATAAATAATGTATATACTGCAGATAGCAAAGAAAATAAAGAATCATTCATAGATTCACGTCCTTTATCACGTAACATCTATCTTGGAATCTCTCGGAAATCGAATAATAATCTCAATGGCGGAGTAGGGGACAAAACAAAAATAAAACAAACTCGGCATTTCAACCATATCTGGGCAGGTGGAGAATTACTTTCTCAAACATATCCCTCACTAGATATTGCAACAGCGCATCACCTCCCATAAATACACTCTGATATGGCATGCAGAAGGACCTGGCGGAGCAGGGGAACGATCCTCGCAGACTCCCCAATCATGCTTCCTAACGGTGCTTTCCGCGATTTCACCCCCTAGAGCAACCCCCCCATTATACCCCCAGTCATCCATACTCATTCGCTATCACATTCGCTATATCACTTTCAAGACAATCATCCCCTTTCTGTAAAATTCCCTTTTATTTACAACGTTGGTTTCCCTTTCCCTTATCTCTCTGAAGGAGAGTAACGGTGAAATCTCGGCTGAGCCGTGCGGTCACAGACTTCCTCACCAGTCCTAGGTCCCATTCTAACGAACAAACAAACATTCTACTCCCTTGAAGCTATGTTTGGGTGACACTGAAAAACCTTCCCTATTCTAGGACAGCACAAATTCCTCTAATTTACTCTTACTTTCGCCTGCATAGCGCGAAATTAAAAAACTCATCTCTAAACAATATCACAAAATTTCTTATTCTTCAAAAATAAAATGCCACACACGTATCGTAATGTTAATCCCTTCATCATAACAACATTAAAAAACAATCTGTCATTTATGTCTTTCTTTCGCTAAAACATTACTCCCGCGGAGAAAAAAAACAAACAAAAAAGAAAGAACCTTGAAAACAGGCGCAATCTTAACACTATTTCTTACGCTTTAAGAAATTTATATAAAAATGATTTTACACGTACTTTAAAATATCAAGGATCAGTACAATTACTACAGATTTATAATAACGAGGTTGGGAGATCGAATGGTCACTTCCACATTCCTTTCTCGAAAATCACACGTGTTCTAAGTAAAACCTTAAAAGCAGATTCAAGTATATTACTCACTATAATTCTTACACTTAAGAAATTAATATACTGTAATAGTGATTGCACGTATATCAAAAAATTTTCAATTAAAAATCGATACATTCGCGTTCTTAAAATTCAATCTAAGCATTAATACAAATAAATGGAACGCACTTCCAACGAAATTTCTTTACATTACTCAAATTATAACAAAAAACGGAGTTTATTACTGCTTATAGCTATTAGTACAGATTATCCATGTTAGTAATGGGTACAGAAATTCTACTTTTATCAACTTATTAGGCGCCACACCCCTCATAGGCGGGTTGGCTGAGTCAAAGCATAACTACAAGATAAGATGGCGGCGTCCACCGACCTCAATTTCTTTTAAGAATTGTCCCATTACTCACTGGATACAGATCACAAGTACTTAGCTATTTTAAGGAGGTGGTCCTGAAAAACTTCATGGCAGAAGGCAAGGAAGGAGGGGGTTTTCCTTTCTGGGCGCTGGAGGTTCCCGTCCAATTCTCTATCTCTCGAGTAAAATCGACGAATCGCCATCTTCTTGGTCGGATCCGGCAACTTATTCTTCTTGTAATGGGCATTTTCACTCAATGCCCCGGTCACACTTTGGCTCAGTGCGACGGTGACTTCCATGAATACTTTCGTTGATACTTTTACTGCTGGGGAGGGGCCTTGCCAATACGGAGGCGGGGGAGAGTGGCTGGATCTCATAATATGATACTGTAAGTGAAGGGGGAGCTCTGACTTTCTCGGTGTCGCTCTCTCACTGCTGGTAAGCGTCTTGAAGTTTCTTCACTTGTACTTTTCTTCCATAGATGCTATATATTTTTTTCTTCTATTTTTTTCTTCTTCTTTCTCTTCGGTAAAGTGTCGGCGTGGATTGATCCCGAGCTGTCCACCACTGACGTAGGGCATTTTTTTTTTCGTTCTATGTAATTATAATTATGGTAGCGTGGTTGGTGAAAGACATCTTCTTTATATATTTCTTTATTCTTATTTTAACATCTATGTACTCAGAGCTCCTATTACTACAGTTCCTGTCACGACTAATTCCTGAGTCCCACCCCCAAAAGGGGGAGGCTAACTCAGCTGTACTGTGTTAACTCTGCTGCTGGCAAGGCCCGGTCTCTAACTCAACTCACTGTGCCTGCCCTGGGTGGTTCTTGAAATACCCTAAGGGCAGGGCGTGTCTTGACATCCAGTCCTGCAAATCAACTCCAGGTTCGAAGTGGAGTCCCGCCTATAAGGGGAGGGGCTATTCCAACGAGCCTATTGCAAAGGAGTGGGTGGTAATCGCCTATTGCCATTGGGTATCTCCCCCGGGCATGTACTTCACATTTAGGACAAGTGCTTCTGTGTGGTATGGGGAATAAAGGACTGGTTTATATCTCACACCCTCTTGAGATATTTGAACGCCAGATGCCGAGTCCCATGGGACCAGCTATATATCTTACCATAGGCCTCATCCTATTACACACTGGAGAGAGTGTTCAATGTTTCCTTTGACACCTAGCCAAAAGTCCTACGACATATATATATATATATATATATATATATATTATATATATATTATTATATATATTATATATTATATATATTATATTTATATATATATATATTATATATATATTATATATATATATTTATATATATATATATATACACTTTACCTTCAAGATTTACGTCAATGATTACCCAAAATCAGCTAAAGATTATCCTTTCCAAAAGAAAAAAAGAAAAATAAATTGGATGAACTGTAGCTGGTCAAGTTAGTTAAGGCGAGTACGCCAACACATCCCAGTACCGGTCCCAAGCCCTGATGAACGGATAGGGTAGGTGTCATGAAGGGTATCTGGCATCTAATTAATGCATGCATATGTATATGTACCTACTTATTATTCTAACCTGAAAATTGTTATTCTATATCTGCTTCAAATTGTCTGCAGTAGTACTGTGGAAAAGTGGAAATTTAACAAATGATAGCACTCAACAAGGGCTATTGGAAATGTTGTTACAAATACTTTTAATTAATAATCGCAGAGTGCTCATCTGCCATTAATTCATGTAAACCATACTAACATTACTCTTAATTAATAATCGCAGAGTGCTCTTCTGCCATCAATCAATTATTACACTATATTTTATTATTAATTACTTGCTATGATATTTATAATTAATTACAAATTCTATTAATATTTTATTTATACATAGCCAAATATAGATTAAAATGTTTAACAACTGCATTATCACTGAGAGTGCCCATGTGCACATGTCCCCATGTACAGTTATCTGAATAAATAAATAAAAAAGAATCATCAAGAGGCTAGTGAGAAACAGTCACCTCATATCAACATTTGAATAGTTGCGAATATTTAAGATTTTATAATGTTCTTGTATTGCAAATTCGTCTGGTCAGCAGGAATCTACCATGCCTCCCTCATTGTCCTTGCATCTCTCTCTCTCTCTCTCTCTCTCTCTCTCTCTCTCTCTCTCTCTCTCTCTCTCTCTCTCTCTCTCTCTCTCTCTCTCCACTTGCATAACTTCTCTCTTTTCCTCATATATATTGCATCCCTATGAACGATAAACAAAGGGTTTCTCACATCCTCTTCTCTCTCTCTCTCTCTCTCTCTCTCTCTCTCTCTCTCTCTCTCTCTCTCTCTCTCTCTCTCTCTCTCTCTCTCTCTTTCACGTTCATACCTTCCTATTGTTCATATTTCTTGCGACCTTATCAACGAAAAGCACGTTTTTCACATCCTCTTCTCAGCCTTTTTATCGGGTCTCTTCAGGATTTTTATTAATCGTCTAAAACCGTGTTGGGGAAGATGAAGCCATTAGGAATGCAAGATGTTGTACTGTGTTTTTAAATAAAAAGAAAAACTTCATGTTTACGTTGTTATTCTCTGTCATTAATCTCCTATATCCTCTTTCGTTTAGTCTTCAGCAGTGTCTCGTTAAGCATAGTTTAGCATTGTTAAGTATGCAAACTACTATCTTTTAGGTGTCCAAATTGACTTTATCACCATTCTGAGTGTAATTAAATACACGAAGCTAAAATACATGCAGATATATTGTGAATATGTTAATATTATGCGAATCAGTTTATATTAAAAGTTTACTGTTTAAATGTGGGTATCATCCAAATTAATTTTTCACGCACACCACTAAAGCTATTAGGCAGCTAAAACAGGTGATGTGTATATATATATATATATATATATATATATATATATATATATATATATATATATATATATATATATATAGATAGTAGTAGTAGTAGATAGATAGATAGATAGATAGATATATCATCACTGATATAGTCACTCATCATGATATATATATATATATATATATATATATATATAGATAGATAGATAGATAGATAGATAGATAGATAGATAGATAGATAGATAATTTCATCTACTTAGCACCCCACACACTGAATAAGTGTCCTAGCTTCAAAATCCTTCTATGGGCAAAACGTGTATATATATATATATATATATATATATATATATATATATATATATATATATATATATATATATATATATATATATATATATATATATATATATATATATATAACACGTTTTGCCTCTAGAAGGATTTTGAAGCTGGGACACATAATCAGTGTGTGGGGTGCTAAGTAGATGAAATTATCTGTATATATATATATATATATATATATATATATATATATATATATATATATATATATATATATATATATATATATATATATATATATATATATATATTCCGTCATTTTTCTTTATTTTTACCCCTCTTTTCCTTGGTTCATGATATTTACATGATGCGCAAGTCGTTTTCTTTGTCATTAGCTTTTCCTACTTTCAAGTGGGGTAACTAATCTTTACCAACCTCTTTCAGTCTTATTTCCATAGAGCACATTTCTGCTGCGCAGTATGCAAGAGAAGGAAAATGCAGTAGAACTAACAATGCAAAAATGCACTCATGGCTCTTGTGTGTTGCACTTGAGTTGAACTGGGCTTATTCAAGGTCACGCACTCAAGGGGGTGAGAGGAGTATATATTTTGTGCCATGAATACTGCGAATTAATGCACACTTCAGTCGTAGAATTGCTGATATCATATTAATTTATTTAATTATTTATAATGCGAAAATGTTACGTCATACTTTATTTTTCATTTATTTGGATGAAATTGGTGTTTGTTTGTTATTTGTAAGAAATGCTTTCCAGCTACTGTATGATAATGTAATTAATAAATAATTGTGTGATAATGTGTGTCTGTCTATTTGTTTATATACAATGGTCATAATGTCTCTTATAAGAGGGGTTCACGCGGTCAAACAGTTCGTCGAACGCGGTTCGACAGACAAGTGTTTGAAGTGATGTTCGAACGTGTGAACGGGGTATTTGGTTGTCGAAAACGTTTGTCGAACGTGTTCGACAACCAAATACCCCGTTCACACGTTCGAACATCACTTCAAACACTTGTCTGTCGAACCGCGTTCGACGAACCGTTTGACCGTGTAAACCCCCCTTTAGAGAAAATGAACCCTAGGAGGCAGATATACTAATCCCTTCACTTGGATTGATCCGATCCAGAGTTTAATAATATGAATATTGATTATAGTGCAAGAACTCTCGGACCAAAAACTTGTTACCGAGAGACACTGAATACTGAACTTAATCCAACCACTGGAGGGACCAAGCCAGCTCAGCTTGATGCTGGTTTCAATCCCGAATAAATGGAGAAGGTTAGTTTTTGGATGGTTGTTCGACTCAAACTTTGAGCCAAAACCAAATACTTGTCTCACGCAGGCTAGTGAGACACAGCGGCCCCATATGAAGGTGGAAAGACCTGCAGATAAAGAAAAAAGACCATCTGAAATTGGCAAGTAACTCTGGCACAGAAGTAGCACTTTTCCGAGTGGCATGTGAGATCCAGCGACCCTATATGAACTTGAAAAGAGGTGTATGTTAAGAGTACTGTATACTGAAGCAGCCATATTGCTCAACTCTCAAAGCAAGTGCCGCATATTTTTATAGAATGTACCCTGAAACACGGGTTCATTCTTCTTCTTTCAAATTAAATAGATTTACAATGGCTTCGTTGTGTCCTCAACTGAGGGGCTCGTACTCTGAGATCATTTTTCCTGTTTTAATCTTCTTGGATGTTACATCACTACTCTATTTTGCTGTGGTTCTTGGCTGTTTCAAGTCAAGATTTATGAAATCAAAATGCTCGTTGGAACAAACTCTTCGCTTTTAATCCATATATCAATACACACTCGCTTCACCGCATAAAGTAAGCTACAATTAAAGGATCTTAAAAGCATTACATTGGGACGCGTGCACGCATGAGGCACTCCCTGAGTTCAGTGTCACTCATATGTATTACGTATATAATAACACTGAAATATATATTCTGATTAAATACACAGTTGCCGTACTCTGCCGGCACCTCTTTGTTCCGATTTAGTATGTGTAAGCGCACACATATTTATGATGATGATGATAACAAGAATGACAACTACGACAACAATAATAATGAAAATAATTATATTAATGATAATATTGATAATAATGATAAGAAGAAAAACAAAAAAACAGCAATAATACAAATGACAATATTTATAATTATAACAATTTCGTCTACGTTTCTAATTTTCCAAATTACCACTGTCTCATAATTGTCTTCTTCTCTACCACTACAACAGACAAAAAGTCTGCATTTCATGGCACAGCCAGTATATGCAAGCATCTCTCTCATCGACCTTTAATCAACTTGGAAAAGTTGTACCTGGCATTAAGTATATATATATATATATATATATATATATATATATATATATATATATATATATATATATATATATATATATATATATATATATATATTTTTTTTTTTTTTTTTTTTTTTTTTTTTTTTTTTAATTTTTTTTTTTTTTCCCACAAAGAAACCGTGATGTTAGTAATACTATTATCTACTAAAATCCTTTTAGGCCATCAGAGGACTCGAACTCACTTCACAAGCAACTAAGTCATACTGCCTTACCTAACTGCACTACTACAACAGACATAAAGTATGTATATCATGGCACAGCCAGTATATCCGAACATCTCTCCCATCGACATTAGCTTTCGTTGGGGCCCCTTAACTCGAGCGCTTGTTTCATCTCACAGCACCAGTTCTGTTTACCAAAAGCGGCCCCTCTAGGCACTCTTGATTCTCTTCAGTCACTGCTTCGATCATTAGGAAAGCTCGACTTCTCACCCATTTAAAGTTTGAGAATAGGTTGAGGGCCCAAAGCCTCTAATTATTCGCATCAGAGAGGACTGTATAAATTCGTCAGTGTAGAAACCAAGATAGTGTGTTCAAATGCCTCATTTGAAGAGAACATATAGAGACTGCTTCTCCCATGGAAATCCAGGTTTTTTTCGCTAAAATTGCTCATTAGCATGAAGTCCTTACCGCCTTGGTATACGAGATTTTGTAGGCCTTATCTTCGTCTGCGTGCATTTAACCATATTGAACGGAAACGCTAACTTAGAAAAAAAAAAAAAACTGTGCTTGGAAAGACCCTCCTCCATACGAGCCAGATTGTCTTATTGCAAGAGCTTGTCTTCAATAATGATCGTTTTAATACTCTATGGTACTTTTCTAAGGGAAGGGAGCTAGAGTACTTCCTCCGTATTCCCTTGCGTGTCGTAAGAGTCGACTAAATGGAGCAAAACGAGGGGACTAGGAACCCCCTTCTTTGTATTTTGCCTTGACTCAGCCATTCCCCTTATAAGGGGAAAAATGGCTGATAGACTTCTCTAAGGACTCTGGTGCTGTGTGTTGTTAAGGTAGTATCTTTAGACACTTGGCATAATGATGACTTTAGGAAGGATATCCAGCCTTAATTCCCTATCTCCAGCCTGTCTGTGTCCACCCCCATAATTGGGATTATTTATGACCCGGCAAAAATCATTATTATTATCATTTTTATTATTATTGTCATTTTTATTATTATTATTATTTCTATTATTATTATTATTATTATTATTATTATTACTATTATTATTATTTTTATTATTATTAGATATTTATTTATTTATCTATCTGTCCATATCTATCTATATATATATATATATATATATATATATATATATATATATATATATATATATATATATATATATATATATATATATATATATATATATATATATATATATATATATATATATATATATATATATATATATATATATATATATATATATATATATATATATATATATATATATATATATATATATATATATATATATATACTGTCATAGTGGCCGGATTGTATACAACAGACGACTGAGTGAGCTCTACAGTTATTGCTGATTTCTGAGGGTTCTATAACGCTGTCTGCTTCCTCACCGTGCTGAGATTCATAGTAAGACGCAGCCATCATTTTAGTGTCAACAGTACTTTTTGGGGGGTTTTTGGACTTAGGCTGTAGTTTCGAGAAACACCTATATGTCAGTGGTTACACCCCCTACGTTTGGCTGCCTCAGACTTGCGCATGTGCAGTACGACGTGTGTGATGTCGTGGTCGCCTCCCTCTCTCGTTGATGTCTCTCCAAGCTAGAGTTGCCATCTCACCCGGCATCATGGACTATTTGGGACCATCCTCCGTGGCGTATATCGAGGCCGACATAGCCCTTTGTGACGAGGATGGCCAGGATATGCAAGCTTGGCCTCCACTTCCACCCTGCAGACATCAGCAGCAGCCAGTTGGGGTTATGTGCTCTCACCCTCATCCTCAACTTCTGAACTCTGCCTCCTCTAAACACCCCATAGACCACGGGTCTGATACCAGCAGTGCCTCAGCGTCGCCTGCTGCCAAAATGCACAAGACAGACAAGGATGCTGTGCAACTTGCAGCCTTTGACAGTCCCTTGCTCCACCCTCTTCTTCCTACTGTACCTTTGTTGCCTCCTTTTGCTACCTCTCCGTCACTCCAGTCAGCTGCACTCTCATCGCTCCCATCTACTGCCTCAGCCTTTGCTCCCCGGGAGGATTATGTCGAGCTGGGCTTCCAAGAAAACCCCTCCAGTGAAGTGAAGCTTCGTTGGCTTACTGACATCACCAAAACTTTTTATCTCAATCGGGAGCTGGCTGAGGTGAAGATGTCTTTAGTTACATCACGCTTTGTCTACATCTCGAGGCGTCGCAAGGACATCATTGACAGGGTCACAAGTGGTGATTTTCTTTCTCTAAGGTGTGATATTCAGGACTCAATTGAGCGGTCCCGTAAGTTCCCAACATACCTCATTACTTGCTACCCTATTACACTTGACCATTCCCTTGCCAAGGAGCTACCAGGAGTGCACACAGCTTGGCAGTTCTTTCAGGATGGGGAGCCTATCAACCATAATGTCATCACCTGGAGTCTCCCTGAACCATCCCCACCTCTCGTCGAGTTTTCCTTTCTCCCTTACCTCCCTTCATTTGAACTGCACGGGATGACAGACGAGCAGCCTTGGTGTTTTAAATGCTGGGGTATTGGCCATATCTCACGCTATTGTTCTGCTTCAGCCAGATGTGCATGGTGTGCTGCTGGCCATGATACACGCTCCTGCCCGCACCGTATTCCTGCCTCACCTGCTGCTACCGCTGCTTGTGATACTGCTTTGGGATCCACGTCTCATCCTCCGCCAGACACCTCGCAGTGAAAGTGTGTTCGGTGCAACATGCCTGGGGTCAACGTCTGGCATGGCTGTGCTAGACGGTCTCATGCCACACCATCTGAGCGAGCTCCACCGCCCCCACCACCACCCATCGCCACGCCTTCCTCTCTACATCCTACTGACTCTGCTGACATCATTGCTCTCCATAAGGCCGTTGCTACTCTGGAGTCCCGCTGTACAGCTCTCACAGCTCACTTTGATGCCATAAGCGCCTGCACTGACAGTACGGTCACCCAGCAAGCTACAACGGAAAGGACTCTCGCAAGTTTGGTCGAGTCTCATCATGTTGTTTTTGCCACCATCACGACTCTCATTTACAAGCCTAATAAGGTCGCCTTCCACATTGAGAAGTTAACTGATGCGCAGCCCAGGTCTTCTTCATCCCATGCTCCGTCTGACAGTGCCCTGCCCACTTCTGCCCTCCGCAAAAGTAAGAATAAGATTCATTAGTTGCATACAATTTCATGCCATCTCTTGGAATGCCTTTGGAATTAGACACTCTTCTAAACTCACTGCACTTAGAGCCTATGTTTATCATCATCATCCTCATGTTATCTTCATACAAGAGGCTTTTCCTGGTGGTGCTCCACCAGGGGAGGAGGCTCCTTTGCTCACAGGGTATGTTTCATATGTGCATTATACCAGAAGAGGACTCATTACCTACATTCATTCCTCCATAACTCACACGCTCCTTGGTTCGTCTACGCAAGTTGATATGACCTTTCAACTCTTTAAAATCACTGTCGGGAATAGTACTCTTCGGTTGTGCAATGTCTACTCTGCCCTCGGTGTGATTAATCTACCAGCCCTTCCAATACCTACAGACAGTGGAATGATCTATATGGGGGATTTTAACGCCAGACACCCTGCCCTTGGTGACTCATCTCCCGCTCCCAACCACGGTGGCAAGCCTCTGCTCAACTACATCCGCCGCTACTGCCTCACTCGCTGGGATACTGTAGGTGCCACACACGCTCGTGGGGGTACTGTAGATCACATTCTCACAGCTGGCCTTGTTGTACCTAATGTCTCCTGCTCTTCTATCCCTTCTCTCTTTTCTGACCATGTTGCCCTTAGCCTGAAATACTCCATACTTTAGACTCCAGCTACCCTCCCCCATCACTGCACCCACATCTCTATCCCTCCCAAATACTACCCCACATATATTTTTATTATCTCTCACCTCCTTCCCACTTTTAATCCCCTTTCTCCTGACAACTTATAAAACTCCCTGGTGAATTCTACATATGACTTCTACACACATTATGTTCTCAGACCACACATTCCACTTCACCCTGAGGCCCATTCCTGGACTCTGGATCAGCGTATTGCCCAGGCGGAAAGGACAGCTGTGGATGCTGGACTCTCCTTTCAAAGACAACCTACGCCTGACCACCTGCACTAATATTAGTTGGCAAGGGATGATCTGGTTGCCCTGCAGCACGGAGTATTGGTAGAAATTTACGGATAGTATTAACCATCAGACTAGCGTTGGGACTGTGTGGCATCTTATAAGGAAGGCTGTCAAGAAGAAATCCACCTGTGCTCTACACCACAGTCTGCTTGAGTAAGATCAGGACCTCATTTCTACCTGGTCAGCACAGTCACAAACTTGCAACCTTCCTGGGAACGTTCAAGAGGCACTCTCCACCCGCCGCAGTGTTCGTAACCTCTGCCTGATTGGTGCAGTACCACAGACAGATGAGGAGGATGACATCCCATTCACAGAGGATGAACTACGACGTGCTCTTGCTAGAATTAGGGCTACTGCCCCTAGGGAGGATGGTCTCACATATCAACTTCTCCGTCTTCTTCAGAAAGTTCCTGGTAACCCCCTACTGCAGCTCTTCAATCTTTGCTTTCGCTTTGGGCATGTGCCCTCTGCCTGGACCAGAAACACTATTATTCCTCTACCAAAACCTGAAACCAACAAATTTAGGCCTATCTCCCTCACCTCCTGTTTCAGCAAAGTGTTTGAGCGCATCCTTTTTGCCCGGCTCATGCACCGTCTACAGGATAAGCTCTCCCCCAGTCTTTATGGTTTCCTCCTGTAATGGAGCACACATCACTGCCTCGCTGAACTCCACACCCACCTTTCCCCCACCAGTGTGGTCGCCTTCCTGTACCTCAAATCTGCTTTCGATATAGCCAACAGGGAAATTATTCTTGACCAGTTGGTGGACTTTGGTGTTCGGGGGAACATACTGAAATGGATACAGGGCTATCTATGCAACAGAACATTACGTGTCCTTTTTAAAGGGTCGTATAGCTCCTATGAACGGTTTGAACTGGTCACTCCTCAGGGGAGTATGCTAAGTCCTTTTCTATTCAGTATCCTTATTCATCATCTACTCTCCCTCCTTCTTGTCATCCCCGGTACTACAGTCACCTACTATGCGGACTACATAGGCATACACACAACTTCACCTCATGACCTTCAGCACATGATCCATGATTTTTATGTGTCTGCTACTTTCTGTGGCCTTATTATCTCCCCAGAAAAAAGCACGATTTTTACATCACGCAACTACATAGCACTGCCCGCATTCACCATGGGTTGTAGTGTCATCCCTCACTGCTACGTATTTAGGTGCACCGGTCCAGATCACCCCAGCTATCCCTGCACGTCAACGAATTCATCCCTTCGTGAAGAGCCTTCTTGACCGTCTGGAGCCCTGCTTTGCCCCTATCAAGTGGCTTGCCAACAATGCTGCAGGTGTCTCCATCCCTACTACTTTGATCTGTGGTCGACTATCTGTCCCATGCCTTGTGTCAACTTCCTAGACCAGCGCTCGAGCACATGAAAAGTTCCAGAATCGAGTCATGAGATTTATCTTGGGATGTTCTCTCTCTACCTGTATTGTGAGTATGCAGTTGGAGCTCAATTTGCCCCCTCTTGTGGAGAGGATTTATGCCAATATGTCCTATTTCACTACCTTCATCTTGCTCCATACTTCTCTGCTGTCATGAGGACGTCCCTGGATCCAGACGCACCCAGGCTCCCACTTCGAGCAGGAGATCATAACCTTATCAGGGTGGTGAGTGACATTCTCCATGGCCTTGACATCAACCTACCTGTGCAGGCAGCTGTCCCAGATTTACCACCCTGGCGTGTCCCCCTCCCTGCTGTCACATTTACACCGACCTCGAAAGATGTCTATCCCCTCCTGCAGAGACAGTTAGCTCTGGAGATATTGCTGATGTGTCCATGTCTGTCCCTGCAGCGCACCACGTCTTTGTTGATGGTTCTGTGCAAGCAGATGGGAGGGTGGCATGTGCTGTGTTTTCCCCCACCATGGAGCCGCCTGTGCCAGCTAATTCATGGATTGACCGTAGACCACCCACCTCGTCGAGCTCCACCTATCATGAACTGAATGCCATCTTGGATGCTGTGACTCTCCCTGTTCGACGACGAGTGAAATGGGGTAATAATTTGTGACTCCCAATCGGCCCTACATGCACTATCCTCACCAAGACCCGTCTGTTGTCGTGTTGTGGGAGATGTACTATGTCGCCTCACCGCCGCTCGGAATGCTTCTCTTGTGTCGTTCATATGGACGCTTTCTCACATTGGGCTGACTGGCAACAACATGATGGATCGTCTTGCCAAGGTGGCCTGTATGCTGGATGGGCATGCTGTGGATGCTGAGCCCTCCCTCTGATGCCTACGAAACATCATCTGCTCAGCTGGGTTTGCCATGACGGTATGGTGCAGGGACGCGAAGAGGGCCAACAGTGTGTCCATACAGCACCATGATCACATTCTTCACAGTCACTACAAATACTGCAGACACGGGTTAATGGTGCGGAAACATAATGCAGTTAGTACTCTGCTCAGAATGTGGTATCGGCCTTAATGGCAGGTCTCCCAGACTCTAGATATGCCACAGTACACCTCCTGTAAATTATGCGACCGTCCTAATGCTAACACTCTTGTCTTCAGTGCCCCACAGTGAGAGATGTTTACCATGAGGTCAGAATTTAATACAGATCTGCTCATTCTTCCTTCATGATGACAACCTTGGTGTTATTCTTGCTCGTTATCCTCACTTTGGTGGCCATTGATTATATTGTATTGTATATTTTATTGTATATTATATTGTATATTTTATTTGTATGTTGCTGTATAATGCCGTTTTGTTTTTGTTTGTAATGTGTTTGAGTGTTCTGTGCTTCTCTGAGATTTTCTTTTGTATATAATGTACTTTGTGCTGCCATACTGTGGGTTGTGTGTTAGAATGTAGCAATGTTTTATCAATGTGTACACCTCCCTGTAAACTATGTTCTATTCTTGGTTGTGTATCCATTTGAAGCATTATGTTGCCATTGATTTTTTATGTGATCATGTTTTTTCTGACGCCTTGGCGCAATAAATTAATAAAATAAAATAAGAAAAAAATTATATATATATATATATATATATATATATATATATATTATTTATTTATATATATATATATATATATATATATATATATATATATATATATATATATATATATATATATATATATATATATATATATATATATATATATATATATATATATATATATATATATATATATATATATATATATATACATACTGGCTCCTAGACAATTTTGTGGTAGTATTAATAGCATGTAAATGTATATGTAAATAACACACACTATTAAAAATAAATAAATGAATAGAGAATGATGTATGAGTCGGTAAATAATAGTAAAGGAATGTTAAGTATTTGCCTAAGTGTCAAATGAGATGTAGTGTGTAACAGTTGAGAGAGAGAGAGAGAGAGAGAGAGAGAGAGAGAGAGAGAGAGAGAGAGAGAGAGAGTTATATGAACTCTGGCTATACAAAATCCTTTCATTTCCAATTTCTTTATTTACTCTAGATATTTTTATTTTTTAATATTTTAAGAATAAATAGAAAATAAAATATTGCATGAAAATGGATTTAAATTTATTTTTGTTTTTTTCTCTTTTTGAGAATTATATGTTCTTATTTTTATTTTATTTTTGAAGAGTATATTATGATTTTAATTCGCAGACTAAATATGTTATTGTTATGTAATTAATATTTCTGTTGTTGTTATTATCATTGTTAATTAATTAATAATAATAATAATAATAATAATAATAATAACAATAATAATAATAATAATAATAATAATAATAATTATAATAATAATAATAATAATAATAATAATAATAATAATAATAATAATAATAATAATAATAATAATAATAATGTTACTTCTATTACTACTGCTGCTGTTACCATCATCAAAATCAGTTCAAATTCGTGTCATTCCCGATCCGGAGCAATGATTTTTAACTATTAATCAAATAAATGTTCATAGGGAAATGTGCACACAGGCACTCCCAGTGATATGCAATTGTTAACATACCTGTCTATATTTGACCATGTATAAATCAAATATTAGTAAAATTTACAATTATTTTTACGTAATCATTGCAAGTAATTAAGAATGGAATATAGTGTAACAATTAATGACAGAAGAGCAATCTGCGAGTCACAGAATATGACAGCATATTTCCCAGCACCGAGGGCATGTTTAGATCCATCTCTAGGTTAGTTTACATGTAGTAATTGTGTTTTATTATCCCTTGATGGCAAAGAGGCACAGGCATGAAATTCTTTTGCTTAAACACATGACACTCTTGTCTCCCTTATGCAACAGTGTCAGATATGTGTAGAAGTATTATTTTTCTAATGAGCCCATACTGAGTGCTATCATTTAAGTCATATCTCCGTGGAAGATTTTCAAAAGATCCCACATAAACACTACAGACAATTTGAAGCAGATATAGTATAACAACGTACAGAGGAGCAGTGATCAGATTAGAGTAATGAGTACATACGTATACATGCATGAACATTTATTTATATATATACACAACGCACACATATGCATGCATATACGAATAAATACCTGATTAGATGAGTAAATGGAGGTGCCACTGGGGCTTCATAAGTTTACATTGAAAGGAGAGAGAGAGAGAGAGAGAGAGAGAGAGAGAGAGAGAGAGAGAGAGAGAGAGAGAACTTGTGGTATTCATTTCAGCGAAAAGTTATTGGTTCTTTATACCTATGCATATGCATACACACATACATTCATATATATATATATATATATATATATATATATATATATATATATATATATATATATATATATATATATATATATATATATATATATTGAAAGGAGAGAGAGAGAGAGAGAGAGAGAGAGAGAGAGAGAGAGAGAGAGAGAGAGAGAGAGAGAGAGAGAACTTGTGGTATTCATTTCAGCGAAAAGTTATTGGTTCTTTATACCTATGCATATGCATACACACATACATTCATATATATATATATATATATATATATATATATATATATATATATATATATATATATATATATATATATATATATGTAAGGAGTCACCGTGGCTCAAGCGGTAGCGTCCGCGAATTTGAGGCGTCAGGTAGAGGGTTCGCGCCCCGTTACGGTCTGATAAATAGATGAAGGTGAGAGTAAAAAGATAAACAAGGGAGGAAAAATACATATGTATATATTCTGTACATATACATACGTACATGCTTATATATACACGCATACATCATGAACACAACACTATCTTATGAGATAGTGAGACTTTTCATTCTTTTTCCTTTTAATTTCTGTATATGAGAGAGAGAGAGAGAGAGAGAGAGAGAGAGAGAGAGAGAGAGAGAGAGAGAGAGAGAGAGAGATTATTATTTATTTTATTAATTTATTGCGCCAAGGCGTCAGACATTACATGAGTTCATACAAATAATGCTTCAAATGGATACAAAACCAAGAATTGAACATGGTTTATAGGGAGGTGTAAATATTGATAAAACATTGCTGCATACTAACACACAACTCACAGTATGGCAGCACAGAGTACATTATATGCAAAAGTAAAGCTCCGAGAAACGCAGAATATACAAACAGAATTATACAGCAACAAACAGAAAATATATGTATAATTCAGTATAATTAATGGCCACCAAAGTGAGGATAACGAGCAAGAATAACATCAAGGTTGTCATCATTAAGTAAAAATGAGCAGATCTGTATTAAGTTCTGACCTCGTGGTAAAACATCTCTCACTGTGGGGCACTGAAGACAATAGTGGTCAAGAGTGTTAGCATTAGGATGGTCGCATAATTTACAGGAGGTGTACTGTGGCATATCTAGAGTCTGGGAGACCTGCCATAAAGGCCGATACCCCATTCTGAGCCGAGCACTAACTACATTGTTTTTCCGCACCATTAACCCGCGTCTGCGATACTTGTAGCAACTGTGAAGAAAGTGATCATGGTGCTGTATGGACACACTGTTGGCCCTCTCCGTGTCCCTGCGCTGGACCGTCATGGCAAACCCAGCTGAGTAGATGATGTTACGTAGGCATCGGAGGGAGGGCTCAGCGTCCACAGCATGCCCATCCAGCATACAGGCCGCCTTGGCAAGACGATCCGCTGTGTTGTTGCCAGTCAGCCCAATGTGGGATGGAGTCCAAACAAATGACACAACAAGAGAAGCATCCCGAGCGGCCACGAGGCGACATAGTATATCTCCCACAGCACGGCCACAGATAGGTCTTGGCGAGGATAGGGCTTGTAGGGCCGATTGGGAGTCACAAATTATTACCCCATTCACTCGTCGTCGAACAAGGAGAGTCACGGCATCCAAGATGGCATTCAGTTCACAGTAGGTGGAGCTCGACGAGGTGGGTAGTCTACGGCCAATCCATGAATCAGCCGGCACAGGCGGCTCCATGGTGGGGGAAAACACAGTACATGCCGCCCTCCCATCTGCTTGCACAGAACCATCAACATAGATGTGGTGCGCTGCAGGGACAGACGTGGATACATCAGCGATAGTCTCCAGAGCTAACTGTCTCTGCAAGGGGGGATAGACATCCTTCGAGGTCGGTGTATATGTGACAGCGGGGAGTGGGACACGCCAGGGTGGTAAATCTGGGACAGCCGCCTGCACTGGCAGGTCGATGTCAAGGCCACGGAGAATGTCACTCACCACCCTGATAAGGTTATGACCTCCTGCTCGAAGTGGGAGCCTGGGTGCGTCTGGATCCAGGGACGTCCTCATGACAGCAGAGAAGTACGGAGCAAGAAAGGGGTAGTGAAGACACTTAACAGTAAAATAGGACACATTGGCATAAATCCTCTCCACAAGAGGGGGCAAGTTGAGCTCCAACTGCATACTCACAATACGGGTAGAGAGAGAACATCCCAAGATAAATCTCATGACTCGATTCTGGAATTTTTCAAGTGGCTCGAGAGCTGTTCTAGGAAGTTGACACAAGGCAGGAGACAGAGACAGATAGTCAACCACTGACCGAAGTAGTAGGATGTAGAGGGTCCTCGCCACTGGGATGGAGACTCCTGCAGCATTGTTGGCAAGCCACTTGACAGGTGCAAAGCGGGGCTCCAGACGGTCAAGAAGGCTCTTCACAAAGGGATGAATTCGTTGACGTGCAAGTATAGCTGGGGTGATCCGGACTGGTGCACCTAAATACGTGTAGTGTGTGCAGTGAGGGATGACATTACCACCCATGGCGAATGCGGGCAGTGCTCTGCAGTTGCGTGAAGTAAAAATCCTGCTTTTTTCTGGGGAGATAATAAGGCCACAGGAGGTAGCAGACACGTAAAAATCATGGAGCATGTGCTGAAGGTCATGAGTTGAGGTCGTGTGGATGCATATGTCCTCCGCATAGCAGGTAACTGTAGTACCGGGGATGACAGGAAGGAGGGAGAGTAGATGATGCATAAGGATATTGAATAGAAAAGGACTTAGCACACCCCCCTGAGGAGTACCCAGTTCAAACCGTTCATAGGAGCTATACGACCCTTTAAAAAGGACACTTGATGTTCTGTTGCAGAGATATCCCCGTATCCATTTCAGTATGTTCCCCCGAACTCCAAAGTCCACCAGCTGGTCAAGAATAATTTCCTTGTTGGCTATATCGAAGGCAGATTTGAGGTCCAGGAAGGCGACCACACTGGTGGGAGAAAGACGGGTGTAGAGTTCAGCGAGGCAGTGATGTGTGCTCCGTTGTGGGAGGAAACCATAAAGACTGGGGGAGAGTTTATCCTGTAGACGGTGCATGAGCCGGGCAAAAAGGATGCGTTCAAACACTTTGCTGAAGCAGGAGGTGAGGGAGATAGGCCTAAATTTGTCGGTTCCAGGTTTTGGTAGAGGAATAATAATAAGAGAGAGAGAGAGAGAGAGAGAGAGAGAGAGAGAGAGAGAGAGAGAGAGAGAGAGAGAGAGAGAGAGAGAGACTTTTTTTATCTTGAGGAGCCGTACAGCAACTGAAAGAATATGTAATGGCTAAGTAACGATACTAAATATAATAAGGAGAAGCATATAGCACAAAGACAGCCGTCTTTAAAGCGTACACATTAATGTTCCTCTATAATCCATTTCCACTAAATAAAATCCCCGTAAACTCTACAGATATATTAGTTTGCTTTCAATTTCTTTAAAATCAGGCGAGTCCAATACATACAAAGTTGTTAAATCATACTCGTATCAAACTTGAACATTTTAGAAATAACTGCCTTTCCTCTTATATAAATTACAAATTTTATCAATGTCTCTGCTATGCTGCGTAGTAGTCGAGATAAAATAGTCTTACATGTTCCGGTTTTACGTCACGGACTCCCTTTTCTACCGGTTGCCTTCTTGCGAAGGACTTGTTTTGGCAGATGTAATCGCTACCCTGAGTGCATGCCCTTGCTAACCTCAGACCATGACGGGACGCGAACCTTCGACTTGACGCCTCAGAGTCGCGGACGCTACCGCCTGAGCCACGGTGACTACATGGATATACAGAAAACAATGTACATAAGAAATCGCTTATATATTCACACACTTGGATCCTCAAGTAAAAACTGCCAAACCTCTTTCATTAAGTACATACATACATACATATACACATGCCTCACTCCCCCTTGTAAGGGGGGTGGCCGAGCCAGGCAACGCGCATTCACCACGATTAATTGCAAATTTCAAAAATGTCTTTATTCAGTTACTATGCATTACTTCGAATATAACAGAGTGTGTACAAGGATAGTTTTAACAGTTCTAACAATTTATGTATACAGAAACCAATGCGTAAAAAAAAGTGAACACTCATTTCGAACTAGAATCTTCAGGTTGAAACTACTTTTTCTCCTGTATTAAATACATAATCCCACAATGTCTGTATTCAGCAACTCTGCGCATTAGTTCGGATACAGTAAGGTCATGCATAGATAAGTATAAAGCTTTCAGTAATACAGACATGTGGACACAAAGTATTAAAAATTGCAAACCTATTTCGAGCTAGATCTCCCGAGTAAGAACTTCCCTTCCTCTCGTATAATATGCAAAATGATACTTCGAAAATAATAAACTCGTACACCAATAGGATTAACAAGGAGGTGCCTCTCTGGCGCGTGACTCCCAATTCTTAAAAAATCTAGGTTTATCTTTCACCGTAACCTAACTTAACCAGACCTAAGCAGACTAGCCTAACAACCAGCATAAATTTAGTTTGATGCGGTGAGAGTAAAAAAGAATGATAAACTAAAGATTAATAGGTAAGAATCACACTCCTGTCACACCAACAATATAAACGGTTTATATATATATATATATATATATATATATATATATATATATATATATATATATATATATATATATATATATATATATATATTTATATATATAGATAGATAGATAGATAGATAGATAGATAGATAGATAGATAGATAACAATGCATAAATAATTGCAATTCCAAATGGAACTAGGATCCTCTTCTATTAAGAATTAATTTTAACTATGTCTGCACCCAGCTACTTTGTATTAGTTTGGATAAATACAGTCGCCACATGAATATATTGAACACTTTAGATATAGTGTAACAATGCAAAGAGGAGAGAGAGAGAGAGGAGAGAGAGAGAGGAGAGAGAGAGAGAGAGAGAGAGAGGATGAGAGAGAGTGAGAGAGAGAGAGAGAGAGAAGGAGAGGAGAGAGAGAGGAGAGAGATGAGAGAGAGAGAGAGAGAGAGAGAGAGAGAGAGAGAGAGAGAGAGAGAGAGAGAGAGAGAGAGAGAGAGAGAGAATTATCTGTAATAGTTCACTAACTATAACATTTTACTTTCTGAACACAGGAGAAATCGTAATACGAAAAGAAAACTATAAATACATAAAGCAATGTTAACAATAAAATCTCCATAACTTCTACAAACTGAGTAATGAAATACATAGTAAGTATAAAAATCGCTGCAAAGCAAGCTCCCTAAATATATAAAATATGCAAATAATGTAGAACAGGGTAGAAAATATATGACCAAGTTAGATGTGGTAATATGTTCCCCTAAACGATCGATATTTCTTGTATTTAAGAATAAAATCACATAACTATAATTCTTGCAAAACAGCAACATAACGGAAACAAAATATCTTAATCACAACGATTAAAGTGGTGACCGCCGAAGCTTAAGTGGTAGAGTGCTCGACTCGGAGGTGACGGACCTGGGTTCAAGCCCACGGCGGAGGGATAGGAAGGGCATCCAGCGTTTATTCCCCAGCTTTAATCCGTCTGTGCCCACCCCCAAATGGAAACTAATAGTGAAATATAAAACGTAAAAAAAAAAAATGACTTACCCAGTGACACAATGCAAGAGACACCTCATAATTTATGGTTTAGAAAGTATTCTCATATCTGACATCAACTATCATAACAGTGATACCAGAAGAGTATATGTTAAACTTCAGCAAAATGTAAGCAGCCCACTATGAAAAAAGAATAAAAAACAGACATCCAGTGACTTCTCTTCAAAATCTTGTAAATAATTTACCTAGATTTTTTTTTTATCGAATATCTTCCTACTCGAGCTTAGTATCAAGTTTGGATCAGTCTGGTAAAGCTACTTCTGAGTTTTTTAAGTGACGCAGCAAATTATGCCAGAGTCAACAGACGCTACAGCTGTCCCTTCCTTATACTCTACATGACTAAGTGACTGGGAAGTTTAAATCTTGCTCAGGGAAACTCATCCAAATGGAACTGGGTTTCTTTGGTATGGAACATCAATCATCCATGGATCTTCCAATGACTTAAGTGTTACGGGGAACTCAAAACATGAGGTGAATCCATCTGCTAAGCATTTCCTTCTATCATTGACAGACTTCTCAAAAACAATAAATGGAAAGTTGCATGGTTTAATGAACTATAATACGATACCGGTTATCTAAGCTAGAAGTAGACATGAACATGAAATTACTTTTGACACCTTCATTCGGATAAAAATCAAGCCATAAATCTTCAGAAAAGACAAATAACACACCCTTTATGCATTCGAAATGTAGTTGTAGGACTATTACATACTAAGATTATACAGCATGAACCAAAACATAATTCAACGCAAGATTGCACATAACCAAAGTTCAAATCGTAACTAATAATAGCATTTCACACATTAGCACCTGACGCCAATACAAAAGGTCTTTACAATAGCTCTAAGCGATTAGGATATAAGAAACGCAATTGCAAAATACATTTGTTTCAAAAACCAATACTGGTAACAGGCTGAATGAACAGGAAAAGGAGAAAAAGGCTAGAGAGAAACAGCGACTCCATAGCGGAAAGGGGTTAAAGCTGAAAACAATGATGAGAGGCCAATACTGTATTGCATACTCCATAAATAGAAGTTCGTTAAATAAGAAAGTGTTCATACCGTCGGTCAGTGAGAAAAGTAATGAAAACATGATGGAAATAAACTGCACCTCATCACTTAATAACAAAGAGCATTCTCAGCGTTATCAGGTAAAATAAAATAATATCAATCGTATTATTACTTCGCAATAAAGGTACTAATGAGACAACAAGTAATATAAGAAAGCCAATGATAACGTTGACACAAACATTATTCACGCCACAAGGCATATGGCCAGCCGATAGATGATGGAGACGACGTTAGGCGGGGTCATGTTCTTTGACCTTTAAAATAATCATAATATTTGAAGATGAACCAAACACTTTTTGTTATCTCTAGGAATACAGGAATCCATCTGTGTACGGCTTTCTTTCAGAGCTCAAACGTTGCGTATCGATCTGACAAGTTGCATATTATGTTTTGATGAAAAGAAATGAAGCATAATCTAGCAATGCACATGAAAGGCTGTTCATATATGTATAACTGACGCCAACCTGACTCTTCCAGTAAATATTATAGATGACATCAGCAACAATAATATAGTATTTCATCTTACCTTTGCGAGGTAATAATCGGTAATCATAATTTACTTTTCAAAAAACAGTTATAAACACAAATCCGTCAGAAGCCGTAACGTGACGAAATACCAGAGTTTACTGACGCACTTGTTAATATTCTCTCACATTCCGAGAATGTTTTAGTTACAGTGGCTAGTTCAATCTCACTAGCAGTCTAAATGTCACACCTTGAACTTTGCTTGAATGGCATATTGTAACAAAACCTTGGTAATTCAAAGAAAAAAGAATCAATTTCCCTTTTCTAATTACTGTACTTATTTCAGAAAATGACATGGAGAGAATATTGACGGTATTTATTTTTTTCATTTACTGTGATGTGATTATGTAATTAATGTAACATGTAATACGGTGAGTCGTCATGGTTATTATATTTTCGACAAGACAGGTAAATACTTCCTATAAATATAGAGATTCTATATCAGCAGATATAAAAGATTCGCAGCAGTAAATAATTAATGAAAGTCACAAACTGAATATGTCGCCAGATTTCAAAAAGAACTGAATACAAATGAACAGTTGAAAAGGCATACAGAGCTGTGATGAAAAACGAATTAGTACTGCAAGATATTTCTGGAATGAAAACCAAGTGATGAAGGGATTATAAATCAATAAGTAAATATGTAAATAAATAAATATATAAATTAAAGAGACTGCTGAAAGACTGCATTTAGAATGAGGCTGAAAGAAAACGGGGTACCTTATGTATTCGAATAACATCATACGTAGTCACCGCGGCAAAGCGGTATCGTCCGCGACTTTGAGGCGTCATGTCGAGGGTTCGCGTCCCGCCACGGTCTGCACTCAGGGCGACGATTACATTTGCCAAAACAAGTCCTTCGCAAGAAGACAAGCGTCCTACCCCTTGGTGGAAATGGGAGTCCGTGACGTAAAACCGAATCATACGAAAAACATCATACAACAAAGGAAAAATGGCAATATTTTTTCAACATATTTAATTACTAATGGGTTACTCACTTCTACAAAGATCTTCTATATTTAGGGTGTTCAAATGAGGTGGTGGTATACTATGGATACAGAAATCAATAATGATAAATTAATGAATCAACAAACAATACAATATCAAGAATAGGTATAGTTATTGGTATCATTAATTTTTCATTTGGTGGCGTAGTTACAGCATTAGATAAAAAAAAGAAGGAAGTATAATTAGTCAAGAGTTACAGTTTCTTTAGGCTGGGCAAGAGCATTAATGATCCAAAAAATATGAGCGAATGGGATGAACAGGTTAATTTTATTTTTTTAAGAGTGTGACACCGGGACAGGCAGAAACTGCCCTCATCAACAAAGGCCCGGGCACGAGAAAATACCAAGACGAAGGAAAAGAAAAAGGTTAAGGGCAAGGCAGAGATGAGGTAATGTCACACAAAGGAAAACGACAGACAGAAAAAAACAGTCAAAGTAAAGAGGACCCAGAGATATGGAGGACTAGGCTCTGAGATGACGATAGATCTGCTTTTTGAAGGATGAAAGGTCATAAGAATTAGGAAAGACAAAAGGAGGAAGGGAGTTCCAGAGTCTGGAAGTAGATGGGAAGAAGCAGTCACTGCACCGACCAATCCGCGAGCTACAAATCTCCACACAGTACCTGTGAGATGAGGCTGCTTGGTGACTGTTACGCGGCCTCGGCAGTGGAGGAGGGATGCAACTCGCCAACTCATCAGAGCAGCGATGGAAGTAGTAGTGATAGAAAAGCGAAAGGGAAGATACCTTACGGCGAAGAGAAAGAGAATCCAGGTCAGAAGTAAGATAAGGATCATTAAATAGTCTGACTGCCTTAGATTGAACCCTATCAAGAAGATAAGTAAAGGAAGAAGCACCCCAGATGTGTGAGCAGTATTCTAAGCAGGGGCGGATAAGACCTTTGTAAATTTTAAGTAACTGCAATGAGGAAAAGTAATGACGAAAACGAAACAAAACCCCCAATTTTTTGGATGAAGATTTAGAAATTTGGATTATGTGATTCCTCCATGACAAGTTAGAGGCTATATGGATTCCTAATATATTGATAGAGTTAAGAGGGTAAATTTCATTAGTTTCGAAGACAATAGGGTTATCAGGAGGAGAAGAAGATAAAGAGATAGCCAGAAACTGTGTCTTGGAGGTATTGAATTTAACTAAATTTTGAGTGCCCCATTCAGATACTCTTAGCAAATCGGAGTTAAGAGTAGAAGAAAGAGTGATACGAGATTGATTACGAGTAACAGATGATGGTTGTGAAGAAAAGGCAGAGGAAAAGTGAAGGGTAGAATCATCGGCAAAGGCATGAAGAAGAGAGGAAGATGGGGATTGTAGAATATCATTGATGAAGAGAAGGAAGAGAGTAGGAGAAAGAACAGAGCCCTGTGGAACACCACTGGAAACAGAGAAAGGGCTAGATGTCGCACCATCAATAACTACAGATATAGAACGGTCAATAAGAAAACTGGAAATCAGAGAACAGAGAGAAGGGGTAAAGCCATAGGCAGGGAGTTTGGCCAACAGAGCCTTGTGCCACACTCTGTCAAAAGCCTTAGAGATATCAAGGGCGACGACAAAGGATTCCCCATAGTTCCTCAGAGAAGATGACCATACATGAGTAAGATAGGACAGGAGGACACCAGTGGATCTTGCCTTGCGGAAGCCGTACTGGTGATCGGAGATAAGTGAGTTAGATTCAAGGCGTTTCAAGAAGTGAGCATTGAGCAAAGTTTCGAAAACTTTAGCAATAGAGGAGGTTAGAGCAATAGGTCGGTAGTTAGAAGGAATAGAGCGGTCACCCTTATTAGGAACAGGTTGAACTAGAGCATGCTTCCAAGATGAAGGATAGATACTGGTTGACAGAATGAGGCGAAAAAGACGGCAAAGCACGGGAGCCAGTCATCTGCAAACTCCTTAAGGAACCTTGCAGGGATACCATCGGGACCAGATGCCTTGTTTGTCTTTAGCGAGCGAAGAACCTTATGAACTTTGCGTGAAGAAAGGATAAGGGAGGGCATAGGGTTAGAGAGGGGAAAAGACAGAGGAACAGGTGTGCTGGAATCGTTGATAGAAGAGTTGGCAGAAAAATGAGAGCCAAAGAGAGTGGCTTTGTCAGTAGGAGAGCAAGCTATAGAACCATCAGAACGAATGAGAGGGGGAAAGCTTGAGTTACAGAAGTTTTTGGAGAGGTTTTTGGCTAAGGACCAGAAGCATTTGTCAGTGGGAGAGGAGTTAAGGTCATCAACTATCCTTCTTATAAAGGAAGCCTTAGACCTTCGAATCTGAGCTGTACAGCGATTCCTAGCTATAATAAAAGCAGAGCGAGTTAAATCGGAAGGAGAGGCTAGGTAAGATCGGTGAGCCTGATTCCTAGCCTGGATAGCCATGGAGCAGGCACGGTCAAACCAAGGTTTAGGGGGAGAGAAAGTTTTTGTAGAAGAGGGGATGTACGCCTCCATTCCCGCGGTCATGATCTCGGCAACTTTTACAGTTACCCGATCAGGGTTGCGGGACCGAAAGCAGTAGTCATCCCATGGGAAGTCAAAGAGAAAGTTACGCAAATTTTCATGTTGGGTTCGCTCGAAGTGCCAATGGCGGCGTTGAGTAGGAGGGATTGGTGGTGGGGGAGCGAAAATGGAAGAGACAGAGATCATAGAGTGGTCAGATTTACCAAGAGTGGAAAGCACAGAATAAGAGTAGTTTGAAGGGTTAGAAGTAAAAAATAGGTCAAGAGTGTTTGCAGCATGTTCGTGACGATCAGGAACGCGAGTAGGATATTTGATAATTTGCTCCACATCGTGAGTAATAGAGAATGCAAGGGCCTCGCTTCCTCCCACATCAGTGTTAGAAGAATGAAGCCACTCACTGTGGTGTACATTGAAGTCTCCAATGTAGAGAACTTCGGCATTTGGGTGAGAAGATAGCAAGGACTCATGGCACGAGGAGAGATATTCAAAGAAAGACACAAACTCGGTGGAGTTTGGAGAACAGTAGCAGAAGCAAAGGATGATAGTGGTAGTGGAGAGATAGACTTTTAGCCAGAGAACATCAAAGTCAGGAGATTCAAGGTCCATGAGCCTCACAGTAGGAGTGTTAATGTTGCAGTATGCACAGACCCCACCATTGGAACGAAAACGAGTATACAGATTATAGTGGGAGATTTGGAATGGGTCAGTGGAAGCATGTATAGACAACTGGGTTTCAGATAGGAGGAGGAGGTTAGGGAGGAAAGTGCCCAAGTGCTGTTCCATAGACGAAAGATTAGAGTTCAGCCTACGAATGTTTGAATAGTGATAAAAGTAGTGATAAAAATATAGTAAATAACAATTTGAGAGCCAGACGGATTTTCGACGAAAAGAGGATTAAAAAATCCAGTTTTTTTTTCTATGAAAATTGTGCTTGTGATATCTTCCAATTCAACTTTACACACAATGTTTGCCTTCAAGTTTCCAAGAAGGCTTGCAAGAGTGAACTAGGCAAGCGAGAGTCTTCTAAACAGGAAATGAACGTTGAATTTGAAGTTCATGGAGGGATAAATGATAAGCTGTAACATGTATGAACAAAGGTATGACGTAGATGAGTTCATCAGACAAATAAGAACCAGGAATGGATGGGTTAGTGGTTAATCAACTTCAACAGAGATAAGATGTTAGTTGATAACATGCGCATTAGCAGATGAAAGCATGTTAAATACAATAGTGATGAAGATATGCAGAAAACAAATCTAACATTTTTTCATTTACTTTTTGAGGGGGCGAAAACAAATGAAGACTAAGCTGAGAGTATGTTAAAAGGAGTAATTTATATTGGAAGAGCAACACAATGTCAAGAATTAAAGGGACAGAGGAGGAACGGAGGAGGTATGGGAGCTAAAGTGCTTAACAACGAGGAAGAAGAACTGAGCCGTAAAGTAATGACAGGTAATAATACATACATATACCGTGGCTGTTTCCCCTTAAATTGGGGGGTAGCCGACGTCAAGAAAGGAAAGTTTGGGGAGAAGTTATTCTCCCCTCTACTCCCCCTCTTCGTTGACGCCTCGCAGGAGGTAATAATAGTAGTTTGAAATTGGAAATAAGTAATAAATCCAAACCCAAACCTAACTTGAAAAAAGGATAATATCTCATTTTTTAACCCAAGTTTAGAAATGATATACTTTATTAGAATTTGCAATGTGACAAGGCTCAAAGGACTAAGTAATAAAGGTGTACACGACGCGTAAGGAATGCCAGAGAAGGTACTGAAAATATATACCAGGTGTAGAACCAAAAGAACGATGGTCTGGACACGTAGAAAGAATGCAGAATAATGAATTCATCAAGATTATTCAATATAGAGACCTTAATTCAATACACGTAAGCGACACAACACTTTACATATTTAGAACATTACTGTGGAAGACATGTCAGGAGAGAAAACAAGGTTCCAAGACAGGATAGGTGAGTGAGAAATTATCTTGTTTGAACTGGAAAGCAGGATACACAGATATGGCTAACCTTGTGACAGAAGTTTTAAATAAGAACGGGAAACAGACATCTGGAGGGGCAACCAGGTTCTCTTGATCCTCCTTGAGAGAGAGAGTAAGGGTGAATACAAAGATAAGTGTGGAAGAATAGAGAAGGCTTGGACTACGAAGTAGGAGAGCATATAGATGTGGCTTACTTCGTGACAAGGAGTTTCTGACGCTAACAGAAGTCGGAGGTACAGCCGATCGGAAAAGCAGATTCTCAAACAATAACTCATCTTACCTGGATTTCGACATAAAATAAAAGAAAAGATAATTTCCATTTAAAAGGTTGCGCATCATGCATACTGTCATATCGAATGGCCTAGTCTGGATTTTACAAAGACTGAAAATTTAGTTTCGAAGGCACTCCTGTTACGCCAAAAGCATAGTGCGAGAGAAAGTAATTCAAAGTAAATGTTAGGGATAAAGAAAGAGAGTCTATTCAAAAACTAAAATGACACCTTTTCAAAATTAAAATGACAGACCGAGAATGTAGCAATGTCCAGTACAGCTTCGTCATCTCTGGCTACAGTTCTCAAAAGCAACGACCTTACTGATGATCTAATATTTACTGTCAAATAAAGAGAGATCAAATCTTCTATAGGATGACAAGGCTTACCATATTAAAGAAAAAAAATGGTCTGCCATATTCAGAACAATATCTATATTCGCAAAACACGAGTTTTGCTAAGTTGACATGGAGAAAATTATGCAAGAAATATCTAGACACTTACTGTTACACACACACACACACACACACACACACACACACACACACACACACACACACACACACACACACACACACACACACATGTGATTAGTATCCATGAATACTTTACAAAAGGACATACTATCAGAGAGGCGTGTATAATTAACCAAGTCATAAGATACTATGGTGAAGAGATCTGATACCTATATGGTAGAAGTTCTCGCTACACACTTTCTTCAAATGAGATATTCAGAGCACTGTAACTTGAGTAAATAATACACATTTCTCTGTGTCTATGCCCATGGAAGTTGTGTGATTACCTAATTGATTACCTAATTGTGCTTACGGGAAAGAGCCCAAAGCTCGTATCTTCCCGTCTCCTGATCGGTTCCATTTTTAGACTTAGTGATACTTATCATACCTGTCCTTAAAACTATGGATTGAGGTAGCATTAACTACCTCCTCGCTTAGCGAATTCCAATTATCAACTACTCTTACACTGAAAAAGTATTTCCTTACATCCTGCAAACAAGTTTTCTTCCGAAGCTTCAAACTATGACCTCTAGTTCTAGAGCCAGCCATATCGAAATATCGATCCCTATCCACTCTATCATAACCATGAAGGAATTTAAAGACTGTCACCATATCCCCCCTTACTCTTCTAGCTTCGAGTGATGGCAAGTCTAATTCCCTCAGCCTCTCATCATAACCGAGATTGCGTATTTCTGGCACCAGTTTCGTGGCATGTCTTTGAACTTTTTCAAGCTTAGCTATGTGCTTTTTCAAGTGCGGATTCCAAAAGGGGGCTGCATATTCGAGTTTTGGCCTCACATAGGTTACATAAATATTTCTGAACATTTCCTTGTCCATGTGCCTGTGTGTGTGTGTGTGTGTGTGTGTGTGTGTGTGTGTGTGTGTGTGTGTGTGTGTGTGTGTGTGTGTATATATATATATATATATATATATATATATATATATATATATATATATATATATAAGAATAGAGGAATAATGAAACGACGGCGTGATGAGCTCTTTCACACTGTGTAGTATCAATGTTTAGAGCAGGGTATACTCCAAAGTTCTTAGATGCAGGTTTAGGAATATGAAGAATATAATTATTCCGAGACATATATTTATATAATTTAATTTCAAAATAGTCAGGGATATATATATATATATATATATATATATATATATATATATATATATATATATATATATATATATATATATATATATATATATATATATATATATATATATATATATATATATATATATATATATACACACAGACACTTACACTGTTTTCGTATTCGTCACTTTCAAATAAATTCTTTATTTTCTTGATAAATTCGTAAGCTTCAATTTATACATTAAGTTATATTACTGTCCTCACACATTCCATTAATTTTTTACATCAACATAAGTTTCATAAATTCTTTCCATGCAACTATTACTACTACTACTACTACTACTACTACTACTACTCTTATTATGATCATCATTATTATTATTGTTGTTGTTGTAGCTGTTTTTGTCGTTGCTATTGTTATAATAATAAAAATAAAAATAAAAATAAAAATAATAATAATAATAATAATAAATAATAATAATAATAATAATAATAATAATAATAATAATAATAATAATAATAATAATAATAATAATAATAATAATAATAATAATAATTATTATTATTATTATTATTATTATTATTATTATTATTATTATTATTATTATTATTATTATTATTATTTTTATTATTATTATAGTTGCTACTGTTGTAGTTGCCGTTGTTTAGATGTTGTTGTTATTATTATTATTATTATTATTATTATTATTATTATTATTATTATTATTATTATTATTATTATTAATATTAGTATTACTATTATTTATACTTTGGAAACATAAAAATATATAACACACCTTAATTAGAATTTACAATACTGTAGATAAGAAAAATTCTCTCTGCCTTTATTATTAGACTTATCAAAAGCCTTCGACAGTGTAAACCATTAAATTCTTATATTGACCCCACCTGGTATAGAGAGTATCTATCTAATCGCAGACAGTCTATCTGTTTTAACAGCATTATTTTTACTCCAAAAAATGTATCATTTGGTGTTCCACAGGGATCAGTCCTTGGTCCTATCCTCTTCTCCATTTACGCAAATGATCTATTTTGTTTCATTTCTGACTGTCTAGTCGTACAATATGCAGATGACAATCAGCTACTCCTTGGTGGTGATAATAATAATCTCCTAGAGCTAACCTTAAGAGCAGAAAACACTCTGTCAAAAATTAAGACCTATTTTCAAGAAATTGGGCTGTTAATTAACGAAATTAAAACACAATGCATGTTTATTGGTTCAAGGTACCATATAGCACAAATTCCTGAAAACACATCAGTTAATTTTTGCGGCAATATCATTACACCTAGCAAAACAGTCGAAAGTCTAGGAATTCACTTTGCTAACTACATGTTGTTTGATTCCCACATAGATAAAGTATGCAAAAAGGTTACAGAAACACTAATGTACATATCACGTATAAAAGACAAGTTTGAGACTACCACTCGAATAACGGTTGTTGAATCTCTTGCCCTAAGTCACATTAATTACTGCACAACTGTATGGGGGAGCTACCACTAAGACTCAGATAAACAGAATACAGAAGCTTATTAATTTTGCAGCTCGAGTTGCCCTGGGAGGAATAAGAAAATATGACCACATCACACCAGCTCTCAATAAACTTGGGTGGCTGGCGGGCAGAAAATAAGGTCGCTTATGCTATTTATGTTTTTGTATTCAAAATTTTGGACCATCATTATCCTAGCTGGCTATTTGATTTAAAAACAGTCAGGGATATAAGGGGAACCAACACAAGACAGAGCAGTGAGCTCTTTATTCACAGAACAAACACAGAGGCAAGTTCTGAGATGATCACTATTGAAGGGCCAATACGCTGGAATAATATTCCAGAACATCTTAAAAATTCATCCTCCTTCGCAGCTTTCAAAGGCAAATTATATTGTTTTCTTTTGGACAAATAGTTACCGCTCACACACTAATCAGACAATGATTTAATGCAATTTCCATTAACATTAACCATTCTTTGATCTCTAAGTTCAGAACTAATTATTCTCATTGTAAGGAATACAAATATGGTGATGCCGATAATAATGATCCCGTATCGAGTGTTATTATTACTACTTTATTATTAACATTATTGTTAACGGTTTTATTATAATATAATTACCGTTATTATAATTTTGATACGTATCTGTTAACTCAAGGTTATCTTAATTTTCTAGGAAAGCTATATTTCTTTTCACTGTATGTGTTACCCTCTTGCTTAGTTCAATTACATATTTACTTATAAGTATACTCAGAGAGAGAGAGAGAGAGAGAGAGAGAGAGAGAGAGAGAGAGAGAGAGAGAGAGAGAGAGGAGAGAGAGAGAGAGAGAGAGAGAGAGAGAGAGAGAGAGAGAGAGAGAGAGAGAGAGAGAATACAAATAAATAACCAAACAATATAATAAATAAATTAATTAATTTACAAAACCCCATCTCGAGTGGGAGCGTTATAATTCTATGTATTAGAAAACATTTCGACATGAATATGAAGCCCCACCCATTAATGAGGCCTTGAAATATTTCTGAAGGAATCTTTTCGAATAATGCAAACTCGGATACCTTTTCAACACCCATCAAATTCCTTTTCTGGAGGTCTACATAAACCATAGGCCGCTTTCACATCAAAGTGGCACGTCGCAAGTGGCATGCCACGTGGCAAACTAACTGAAAACGAACATCCGAAAATATATGAAACATTTCACACAGAGTGGCGTGGCACATGGGACGTGTCACGCCACTTCTGTGTGAAAGGTTTCATATATTTTCGGATGTTCGTTTTCAATTGGAGTGCCACATGGCATGCCACGTGCCACTATGGTGTAAAAGCGACCTGAAGATAATCAATCTCATCACTTCTGAGAATTTCCGACCGTAAACATGTCTAAAATCCGTTAGTTTTTGCTTCGTCTACAAGTGTTCTGCTGTACGGACACATGTACGGTCTCTTACATCTGAAATTATAACGAATTAGTTACAGTCTCAAACCTACATTATAACCAAAACTGCCTCGTGTGTGTGTATATATATATATATATATATATATATATATATATATATATATATATATATATATATATATATATATATATATATATATATATATATATATATATATATATATATATGATTAATCTGATTACGAAGGTAAAACAGGTAACGACGGAGTACCTTAGCGCTTACGATTATACTTATCTATTCATCTTCAAAGGTGCCTGTTGAACATGATTAGTTAAATACACTATTAAGCACTACGGTGCTCAGTTGTTTCCTGATTTCCTTTCGTAGTCAAAATAATTATATTTAGAATATGCACCTGTTTCTCGTTATACAAGTTTATATATATATATATATATATATATATATATATATATATATATATATATATATATATATACATAAGTGTGTGTGTATGTATATATATATATATATATATATATATATATATATATATATATATATATATATATATACATAAGTGTGTGTATATATAAATATATATATATATATATATATATATATATATATATATATATATATATATATATATGTATATAAATATATATATATATATATATATATATATATATATATATATATATATATAAATATATATATATATATATATATATATATATATATATATATATATATATATATGAGAGAGAGAGAGAGAGAGAGAGAGAGAGAGAGAGAGAGAGAGAGAGAGAGGAGAGAGAGAGAGAGAGAGAGAGGAGAGTGAGAGATGCGTAGGCAATTAAATAAATAAATATATATATATATATTATATATATATATATATATATATATATATATATATATATATATATATATATATATATATATATATATATATATATAAAGAGGGAAACAGTCCTAGCCCTTAGTTGAAAAGGGAGTTCGTGACGAAAAACCGAAACCAAACCATATATATATATATATATATATATATATATATATATATATATATATATATATATATATATATATAAAGCAAATACACACACACATATATATATATATATATATATATATATATATATATATATATATATATATATATATATATATATATATATATATATATATATAAAACAAAAAAAGATAAGCATGTAAAGTAAACTCTTATGCATTTCCTCCCCTCATTATATATAACAATATGCACATCTTATGAATGCATTAAAAGCTATACTTAATAATCTCATGATTCATATGGAGATACTAAATTTAGGAGCAATTTTTCATATCGCCCTGACATACACCGACCAGACAACACGTTCAGTTGTATGAATATTTATTACTTCTCAAAAGTATGAATCGATTTACTATAAATGTAATGTACACGTCTGTTCATAATTTACACAAAGCAACATGTAGTAAAAAAAATGTATAGAAAGTAATTAGTTTTTTGTCTTTCAGTCAGTATGTCTGTCTGTCTGTATAATTATATGTGTGAGTATGAGTTTATGTATGTATGTATGTATGTATGTATTTAACTATGTATGTATACGTGTACGAGTATGACTGTAAATATGTATCTAAGAGTGAAGGTAAATATGTATGCATGAATGTTATGTGTGCGAATATGAGTGTAGATATGTATCTAAGACAATTTCATAATAATCCACAACGCGACATATCGTGAAAAATATGTAAAACGGGTCACTAACGTATTCCGAAACTTCAGAGGCAGGCATTTATTTTCTTATTACGTAAATGTTCTTTTCCTATGCAACGGACTCAATTCTCCTCGTAAAGGGGAAGGCCGAGTCAAAGAACACACATTCACTCCTCTTAGATCCTTAGGGATACATTGTAATTTGGGGATTATAGTCCTTATCGAAGGCCGAACTCGGAGTAGTTATTTCTACATTATACTTCTATTGATGCGCTCAATAAGCCTACTGAGTTGACAGGGGTTATCTTTCACACAAGAAACACCACATTATATCCCCTTCTTATCCCCAAGTGGTTCTAGAGAGGAGATATGTTGTACTAGCCGTTTCTGGGGATTTGAACTCTTGTATGTAAGCCATGAACTGTATTCACTGAATCAGATATTTATATATATATATATATATATATATATATATATATATATATATATATATATATATATATATATATATATATATATGCATGTGTGTGTCTATGTTTACAAAAAGAAAGTTAGAGCCATTTTATTCTTCCGACTGCACTTATATCATTATTTTAGGTATTTCAATTCTGAACTATTTTTACCCTCATTTGTTG
>JAXCGZ010007552.1:215000-230000 GCA_037179515.1 Halocaridina rubra | reverse complement strand
AAACTAATAAATAAGAGGGTTAGACATATAGTTAAATTAAATGTAGCTTTCATAGAAAATAATAATGCTGTAATAAAAATGTTAACAATAATGTTAATAATAAAGTAGTAAGTATGCCACTAGATACAGGATCGTTATTATCGGCATCATTTCCATATTTGTTTCCTTACAATGAGAATAATTAGTTCTTAATGAGCAGCAACTATTTGTCCAAAAGAAAACTATATAGTTTGCCTTTGAAAGCTGTGAAGGAGGATGCATTTTTAAGATGCTCTGGAATATTATTCCAGAGTGTTGGCCCTTTGATAGTGATCATCTTTGAACCTGCTTCTGTGTTTGTTCTGTGAATAAAGAGCTCACTGCTCTGTCTTGTGTTGGTTCCCCTTATATCCCTGACTGTTTTTAAATCAAATAGCCAGCTAGGATAATGATGGTCCAAAATTTTGAATACAAAAACATAAATAGCATAAGCGACCTTATTTTCTGCCCGCAGCCACCCAAGTTTATTGAGAGCTGGTGTGATGTGGTCATATTTTCTTATTCCTCC
The DNA here is from genome assembly GCA_037179515.1 of Halocaridina rubra. NCBI lineage: Eukaryota > Metazoa > Arthropoda > Malacostraca > Decapoda > Atyidae > Halocaridina > Halocaridina rubra. The sequence continues at coordinate 229,453 of JAXCGZ010007552.1, read as the reverse complement.
CAGGGCAACTCGAGCTGCAAAATTAATAAGCTTCTGTATTCTGTTTATCTGAGTCTTAGTGGTAGCTCCCCAAACAGTTGTGCAGTAATTAATGTGACTTAAGGCTAGAGACTCAACAACAGTTATTCGAGTGGTAGTCTCAAAATTGTCTTTTATAAGTGATAAGTACATTAATGTTCCTGTAACCTTTTTGCATACTTTATCTATGTGGGAATCAAACAACATGTGGTTATCAAAGTGAATTCCTAGGTTTTTGACTGTTTTGCTAGGTGTGATAATATTGTCGCAAAAATTAATTGTTGTGTTTTCTGGAATTTGTGCTATGTGGAACCTTGAACCAATAGATATGCACTGTGTTTTACTTTCGTTAATTAACAGCCCAATTTCTTGGAAATAGGTTTTAATTTTTGACAGAGTGTTTTCTGCTCTTAAAGTTAGCTCTGGGAGATTATTAATATCACCACTAAGGAGTAGTTGAGTGTCATCTGCATATTGTACAACTAGACAGTCAGAAATGAAAGAAGATAGATCATTTACGTAAATGAAGATGTCAATAAGCTGGAAGTCTACTTGTTAATAAAGTTTTTAAATTCTAAAAGATGACTTATTAGCCTTTAATAAAGAAATATGATTTATAAACTCAATTGACTTTGTTTTACATACGTAATACCTTAACTAACGAGTGGCTTAACTAGCGAATTTTTCGTCTAACGATCCTTACTCCAAGTCCCGCCTAACGAGTAGTATTTCGACCAACGAGGAGCCACTTCAAAGGCCAAGAATGACCGTAGAGTATAGTTATTTCTCTTTGTTTCAGTTTGACTTGTGACCTGGGTAGTCATTGATGAAAGAGATTCACAAGAGCTGTACAAAATTGCAACCAAAAGTGGTGTGCTAGACGGAAAATTTAGTAGAAATCAATTTGACATTTGCGGGTACGCTCTGTACTCCATTGAAGATATGGATAAGCAAACGACACTCCCACTGAGAAAAGCAGTCCAGGAGGTCTCTACTTGCGGAGGTCAAGGTTTTGTGAGATGTAATTGTCACGGAACAAGAAGATGTCAGACAAAAAGATGCAAATGCTTTAAATCTCAGCTGAAATGTAACTCTAGATGTCATTCTAAACTGCCATGTAACAACAAAGCGTAACAAATGTCACTTTTAGTATTGTCTTGGATTTTTACATATCATTCTAAACTGCCATGTAACAACAAAGCGTAACAAATGTCACTTTTAGTATTGTCTTGAATATCAAGAGTTATCGTATTTTATTTTTCATATTGTATTGTCATATTTTCACTTCACCCCTTCAATTTTCAGTTTAGGGAATATGTATATAAAATGCCTCCAAATTTCAGGTAATATGTATAATAACTGAAATTTTTAGTTATTATGTATATTCCCTGAGTGAAACAGGTAATATATCTATTAACTGTTTTTTCAGGGAATATACATATTAACTGATTATACATATTAACTGTAACATATATATATATATATATATATATATATATATATATATATATATATATATATATATATATATATATATATATATATATATATATATATATATATATATATATATATATATATATATATATATATATATATATATATATATATATATATATATATATATATATATATATATATATATATAATTAAATAACAAAGCAATAAATATCAACCAATTATACATAATATCCTACATTCCAATCGTAAAATGCTGTACTCCTCTGACTATGATGGAGAGGTCCTCCATACTCTAATAAATAGGAAAGTAGCTAAAGTACATCAATTCTGATAATGTCTATTGACAAACCTTATTAGCTCTACCTACCCAAGTTACGATATTCGATAAAATCCTAATCCCTTATACCGCCTTCCTGTTAGAGCTATAGAGAGAGGAAGATGGCCATTCAAGTGACCAGACGACATCTTGCCTCTAGGCCCACTGTTCGAAACAAGTAAATATAGACTGTATGTAACACTGGGATATGCTGGTTAATTGAAGCGAGGGTCTAATTTAATTTATCTATTGTTTTTTCTACAAATGATACTTTAAACTTCTAAAAGTCACCTCATCTCTAGGAATAACCCAGGTACAAAACTAGGCAGTCTAATAGGCCTATAAAAGCAATATAGAGCCAAGTTCTATTATTTACAGCCCCAAAATACGTTAACGACAACCTATAATACAATGCATAATGTTGAGTAACCATGAAGGCCGGTCTTATTACAGGGGGGTTTAAGCGGTCAAACGGTTCGTCGAACACGGTTCGACATACAAGTATTTGAAGTGATGTTCGAACGTGTGAACGGGGTATTTAGTTGTCGAACACGTTCGACAAACGTGTTCGACAACCAAATACCCCGTTCACACGTTCGAACATCACTTCAACCACTTGTCTGTCGAACCGCGTTCGACGAACCGTTTGACCGCGTAAACCCCCCTTTACAGGGCAAGGATAATATATAACGATATACGAAGCGCGAAAAGATTTACGACGTAGTTATATCATCATATAAGTGCAGCTTTCGATAATCTGTATACTTGACTTTATTTATTATAGTAATAATTTTCCCCACTATAGTGGCAGGTATTTCTAGGTAAATTGCAATACAGAATTACATCGGAAATATGCACTCAATATGCAACATAACATTACACACCTTGATTGATACAGTATGAAAGCAAGGGTAGTGGCGTCTTTCGTGTTATAGGTCCCGTACAATCAGCAGCTGTAGAAGCTACAATACTACTTATGTTTAGGGGAGGATGATCTATGGACGATCCTCGCGTCAACGAGCTTGGGCTTCAACAAGAGTATGGCTACACTCATCTACAAACGAGATTATGTGCACTACTAGAGCATGTGCCTCCTGGCATGCAACATATGCGCCACTTAGCGAATATAGTTGTACCGCCGATACACAAACGAGATCAAGTTAGGTTAAGTTAGGCTTTCAGGTAAATTCTGTTATTGGCTAAATAACTGAAGAAATCTAGACTTCTCTGGGTATCTGGTAACACTGCTATGTCGTGTACAAAACACTAGTATAATAGTTTTATGTACACTAGTACTGCAAATAGGGGCAGTGTTGTTATTTTTTCCTCTTTCATTTTTTTTTGGATATGTTAGCATGATTACAAACTCTGTGGATGCTTGAAACCTTGTAAAATATTGCAATAAAAATTATTATTATTATTATTATTATTATTATTATTATTATTATTATTATTATTATTATTATTATTATTATTATTATTATTATTATAAAGATGGCTGAAGTTATACTTTTTGAGATTGTTGTAGTTGATTCTGTGGTGGTTGTGGCTGTTGTGATTATTGTCGTTTTTTGTATTGTTGTTATTGTTGTTCGTCGTGGTTGTTGTTGCTGTAGTTGGTGTTGGTTGTGGTTGTTCTTCTTTGAGGTTGTTGACTGTGATGCTAGTTGGGGTTGGCGTTAGTTACTGTTGGTGTTCATTATGGATCAAATTATGGTCAGTAGTGGTTGCTGTTTATTGAACTAATATTAGGAAACACAATAATGTGGACTACAAATGAAGATTATCCAATAAAACACCAAAATGTACTTGTACATACAATATTTATTTTTAAGATTATGTATCTGACAGCAAATTATCCTTTATACCAATCCTATTGTTTTTTTTTTTTTTTTTGCATCAGCAATTTTCTTGTATATTTTTTTTTATATATGAAGTTGTTCAAAAGGCTGATTTTTTTTTAGAATCATGTATTACCATTTGATAAATTAAATGATAGTGGATGGAGGTTATTCATAATGTCCAAAATCCACCTTTATTTCATAGTCACCAGATATATATATATATATATATATATATATATATATATATATATATATATATATATATATATATATATATATATATATATATATATATATATATATATATATATATATATATTTTTTTATTTTTATTTTTTTTTTATACTGAAGTTTCGAATTAGTTGCGGATGGTCTTCAAGAATCCTAACTCTGTCCTCTGTTGCTTACTTTTATAGTTGACAGAGTAATACACTATGGTGCTTGAATATTCATGGAAGGAGCTAACTTGGGTATATAGAGAGCTCCCGGAATTTGCAGATGCCAAAGATGCTCTTCTTAATGTAGTATCTTTGCATTTTCTTCCAACTTGTCTCATATGTTGGAAGTCTGGGTCTAATCATCATATGATTATATGGGGCACCTTATAGTAAATGACAAGTTAATCTCCTGGACAATTTCGTTGTAATTCCAATGTAAGACCATTGAAGACTACTGTCTTCATGAGGGCAAGTGTATTGATAAAAAAAAATATGGCTCTCCCGCAAGGAATTCCCACTAGGCATAGGTTTGTTTCTTAAAAGAAGCTGTGTCGTCTTTTTGTTTTTTAATATATGAAATTTAATTCCTCTTTCAGGATCAATAATCTTCACTTCTCGCCTAGTAACATCTTTCATAACTTTTTCTTCTTTCCTGTAATTGCTATTCATTATACTTTTATACCACAAATTTATATTTTGTTTTTCGGCTGTTTCTGTAGATGGAGTTGAGAGTCTTTATTCCAGTGAGCCCAACGATTTAAATATTTCTCATTTGTACATTTATTTCTAAGAGTATCCTTTACTGATAAGAACATGAGTTACCTTTTCTCATTCTGCAGGCACTTTTTTTTTCCAGTCAGAACAGTGGGTAAGAGATCGTTTAATGAAAACTTTTACTACTGTTCTGTATTTCTGAGAGCACTCACTATCCTGACTAAGGTCCGATTCCTTAAACAGTGTAAACCTAGGATACCATATTGTCAGTTAGATATACACACACAAATGGATTTCATAAACGCATCTGACGCTGGATCCTAGCCATACACAGTATGGCTAGGATCCCACGTGGGATCCTATCTAATAGCTTTCCTTACTTGGGTTTTATTTATATATTTTGCTTAAGGCCCTCACAGATATTTGGGGTAGTTTATATTTAATTTTGTTTTTCTGACTATATTTATTATCCATACACCGGGTGGGGCCAGAATAAACATCCCCTCTGCCGCTGTGATGCAGAGTATTCTTGTTGTCAAGGTAAGTCCACGGGCAGGTGGAATCCAATGTTTAGGGTTCATGTTTAACCAACGTCCCCTAACAACAAGCTAATTTTTCTGTCTCGAGGCAGTCTCTTCGCGGTGAGACAGATCAAAGTGGAAGCTTTACAATATTTAAATTGCAGCTTCCCCGGCTAATTGTGGCATTAATAATATCAATAATGTCATCTCTTACATTCCCAATAACCAGTTTTGTGGAAGTATGTTATACTAAATTTGATTTTTATAAAAAAAAGTCAATATTTTTTCTTTAAATAATGGTTTCAAAAAGGCTTGTTCAAATCTTTCTCCTTGGGTTGGCACTATTTCTTACAGTCATATAAAGAATAAATGTGATTTAATACAAAAATTTTCTTGGATTGACGTAAATTATGAAGTTAAACTGATTAGTTTTGATGTTATTTCAGCGTTTACTCAATTGTACGTGGATGATTTGCCCCTTTTTAAACACAGAATTAAACAATCTTATTACAGCCATTCAACTCACACATTGATTTATTTGACCTGTACATTAATAATTGCAATTTTGCATTTTATATATTAAAAAAATCATGTTAAAAAATTTATGGCCATGGGCAATCCATCTCCAGTTTATAGTACAACTATATATTGAATTTTTAAAATAAATTATTCCCATCAGTTTTGCTTAAAGTAGCTTTTTTAGTTTAGATATATAGACGATGTAATAGGTATCTGGCCAGTAAAAGAAAATATTAATAAGGATTTGCATGATATTAATAACCACGTTCCCTCAAGATAATTTACAGTAGAGAGAGAAAAAAAAATATCTTCCCATTTTTACATATCAATGTGCACAGGTTTGGTGGTAACATTGAAGTTTCAGTATATGGAAATTACACAAATATAAGCTCTTATCTTCATTAGTATTCTCATCAAAGTTAAGCAGTCAGCTTTTGTGTCCATGCTTTAAAGAGCTCTCCGTGTTGTCAGCATAATTTATTGATGTAGAGATTAATTATATATTTGCATTAGGAAGAAAACTGAATTATACGAGGTGGTTCATGAATACTAGTTTAGAAAACGATTTTTTTTTTCATTGTACTGATGGCAAAATAACCTTTGGAAATATCTAATTATTCATACCTACTATTTCAGTCGAAGTTCATCGAGTTACTAATGTTATTAAGGAATTTTGGGGTTACTGTCATAATTAAGAATTGAGATAGTGGTCGGAATGTAATGCTGAGAAATGCTCCAAAATCAGAATTAGGATATATATATATATATATATATATATATATATATATATATATATATATATATATATATATATATATATATATATATATATATATATATATATATATATATATATATATATATATATATATATATATATATATATACACACACGCACAATATTAAATTATAATTGCGGTTCATTATATAAATGTCAGACGGGTAAAACATTATAAATAAGAAGACAGCAACATAGCTCATTCGTAAGAAGAAGAGGGAAAGTATTGAAACGCCTTTTTTTCCCCACATATGAACAATACGAAGCACAAAACAGATGGGGGAAAATTGGCAAGTGATATTCCACTCTCCTGCAATATTCTACTGAAGAAAAACATATTTGAGTTATCAATAATAAAACAAGAAATAGATAAGTTGAACATACGTCTTCGAGTACATAAATGCTTTATTCGCTAAAGAAATTTCAGAACTGCTCAAATATGGGTAAAACGCGTGTTAGAAGTTTGGAATTGTAAGTAACTTAAATTATTTTTTTTGTGTGGAGACATTTTATGAAGAGCATAATTTTGTATGATAACTCAAGAAATTAATTATGATGCCTTTTTTGCCATAAATGGAACGGTTTTTTTTTAAACTAGTGAAATTGCATTAACTGACGTCGTTACTTTTATAAACAACCCTCTGATTTTTATTAACAATTTACATTTACATTTTTTAGCTGTTGTACGAATTCTAGCGAAGAAGACGTTAATGTTTAATTGGGTAGTTGTAATTTCTGTAATTTAGGTATACTGTATATATATATATATTTTTTTTTAATATAGATATCTACAACCTGCTTAATTAGAATACCTTTCAGTACAATCTGTTCAAACTGTAGTTATGTTTTGAGACATAATATTCTCTTTGAAACGTCACCATATCTTGTATATCTAGTTATCCTAAGGATATGTACATGAAATATACGAAAACACTTGACCCTCTGCAAATTTCTTTAATACTCTCTCTCTCTCTGTCATATATATACACATACAAATCAATAGTCTCGCGCATGCATAACTCTCTCTCTCCAATTAAACATATTTCAATTTGAGTTGAAAAGGCTGATAGCCCATCTATACAACGCAAGATATCCATCCTCCTTGCTCCCTCAACACTGACTAAATCTAAATCGGTTGCGTGAAACGAGTGCGAAATTGCGAATGCAGCCGTTTGCCCCAGGTTGCACAAAATGGTGATTATGTGAATTATGGACTGTCTGTACACCCCCAGGTTCTTAAGCTCTTCCTGGTATGCGTTATGGGATCCCATGCTACTCCTACAAACTCCACTGACTCAGCAGATCACAAACTTACAGCAAATCACCACTACCTCATTAACAAAACATTAACTACTTTCTTATGACTTCATTGGAAGAGACACTCTTTTATCCATTTCTGAATATATTGTGATCGATCATTTATTAATAAATTGTGGTAAGACTAGGAATAAGTTATGGAGCGGAGGCAGTACTTATGAAGAAAGCAAACGAGGGGAGGATGGATGTTGCTGAAATAATAATGTTGCGATGGAAGTGCGGCGTGGCAAGGGAGGATAGGATTAGCAAAGCACGGGTCAGAAGAACAGTGAAGGTAGTGGAGATTTCGAAAAGCACGTCATGTGAAGTGATGGAGAAAGTGACGAGAAATGAGCAATGGGTATGGAAGTACAGGGAAGAAAGTCTAGAAGACACGAGACAAGGTGAAATGATTGCATAGCAGTGGATATCAACATGACAGGCGACAGAGGCAGGTGGAGCCGGCTCAGCAAAAATAGTGACCCCGTATAAAGACGGGATAATAAAATTGACGAAAAAGATAATTTAGGAATAAACTCAAGAGGGAGGTTTGGCTCACACACCTACATAGAAGACGGGGTGTGCTACCACAACAAAGACCTGGAGGTCACTGACCTTCAGAGTAGTCCATGTTTATGATTTCTTCCGTGACGGATTGCTTCTTTTCCTCATAATGAAGCATGAATTCTTATATTCAAGATCACCAAAGTAGGAATTTCTCCAGGTACTTCAAAAGTTGAAAACTTGGTAGGTGTCAGTAATTAAAACCGGTAAACTTCCACCTCTTACTAAGGAAGTGCCAACGGAAGGCGGAGAGAGCCAATTAATTTCTCTAAGATTTTAAGACAACATTTTTCAGGCAAGGGAAACTGAAAAACATTTTCCAGGCAAGGGAAAGTAATATTCATAAAGGTGTTGTAAAAATATGAAGAATTAGAAAAAGTTTTTCTGTCTTTAAAGACTCATCTGCTGAACTTGCAAAAATTGCTGAAACAAGAAAAGCATTCATTCTTAAGCTGCATGGGATTAACAAATGTAATTCCATTTGTGATTTGAGGTATCGGTGCTTTGCCAAATCACTGAATATATCGAAGATTACTCCAGCATCCTTGCCACCATCAGATGCTGCTGTTCATTATCATTCATTACGGACATATCACCAAGTTCAGCAGTGGTTGGGTAATGACTTGCCACCTAAAATGGGGCTGGAATGTGACTGCAAAACGACTGGCACCAATTACGACATATAAGGAACCTGCTCCTCCAGAGCTGCCAAAATAATATCCTGAAAGTGTCTAAAAGGATGTGTCTGTAGAAGGGATGGACTGAAATGCACTGTGATATGTATTTCATGCATGGGATTATCATGTACAAACTCAGAAATAATTATAGATGAAGAGAACTGTGAAGAATAGTATTGACGTAGGGGTTTTGTTTATCCCACCGTGTGTCACCACTGACGTAGGGGTTTTCCTCCTACGTATATATACTTATACTTATGGTAGCGTGGTTGGTGAAAGACATCTTCTTATTCACAGTTTATTCTTATTTTTAACATCTATGTACTCAGAGCTCCTATTACTACAGTTCCTGTCACGACTAATCCCTGAGTCCTACCCCCAAGAGGGGGAGGCTAACTCAGCTGTACTGTTTTAACTCTGCTGCTGGCAAGGCCCGGTCTCTAACTCTAACTAACTGTCTCTGCCCTGGGTGGCTCTTGAAATACCCCCAGGGGCAGGGCGTGGCTTAACATCCAATTCTCCAGTGAGATCAAGGGATATCTAGTCCAGCCAATCAACGCCAGGTTCAAAGTGGAATCCCGCCTACTTCCGGGGAGGGGTTATTGGGCATCTCTCCAGGGCATGTACTTACGTACGGGCCACAGGTTTATGTTTCTTGAGGTTTAGGAAATGGTTAACTTCCTGGCCTTTCCTGCCCTTCTCGATGCCAGATCCTAAGTCTCACGGTTCCGGTCATATATCTCCTTGACACTTTCTACAAACATTGTAATAAAATATCTGTGCCCTCAAGATCTGTTACAAGTTTCAGATTCTGGCTTCAGCATGACGGACTGGCTTCAGCATGACGGAAGTCATACGACATCCCTCCCAACCAAAACTGAAATATCTCTTATTTCAGTCGAAGCATATCCTAGCTAACATTAGTTTACAATAGAAATGGGGCCGAATTATTTAAGCTATCTTCTAAGAATTCCTATTTCTATGAATCCTAAACAAATTACACAAACATAATATATATAGTATAATTTCAGTGTGTAACTAATATCAAACATTAATTAAGATCAAAAGTCAGTTTAAATCAAAACATTAATTCATCTACTTCTCTCGTTTCTTTAAAAGACAAAATTGAGTTAATTACAGTAGAATTATGACTCATTTAGAACATTAGCAAACAATTAAGTAGAGTATTAGCATGTATAAACATGTAAAATGCAATAGACCATAACATCAATAGTAATTTCTATAAGAAACCTTATCTTATAATTTCTACTCTTATCATTATTATGGGCATTAATTTATTTTAAAATTTGGCCTTAAAACTACTCCTGAAACAAAACATGTTTTACTGTGTGTAAAGTCGAAACAGTTACTGTCTTGATATGCAATTACTATTCAGAGACCAATTAATATAAAAACTTAATGAACCTAAAGATTAAATCATAGTTCAAATAATAATGATGCTAAAACAAAACACTAATATTATTTAAGCAGAAAAACAACTTATTAATCTTAGTTCAAATCATACAATTTATCCTCAAACAAAACATTTGTTACTTTTATATTATATTACTATTCAGAGACCAATGGATAGGAGAACTTAATGGACACAAAGATTAAATCATAATTCAAATAATAATAATGCTAAAACAAAACACTAATATTATTTAAGCAGAAAAACAACTTATTAATCTTAGTTCAAATCATACAATTTATCAACGGCACTTATTCAAAACTATATCTAAGGGAGACTCTGAGTTTTTCGCTTAAAATTATCTTAAAGCTAGTAAAACAAAAAAATAAACATAAAAATAAAAATATTTTGTCTTTTTTTAGCACAAAAGACGGTGGGGACACTTTCTTTCCCATTTTTTTCAGTTCTAATACGGGGGTAACTTTAATTAACTAATAAGGGATTTTTAAATACCCTTCTTTCTCTCTTCACTAAAGTTTGGACATGTATAGGGATTATTTTTCTTTCTCGTTTACGTGGCTTCTAAAGGTATTATTAAAATATTGTAAAATATTTCTGTGTTTCTTTTCCTCTCTTTTCACTACAGTTATGACATGTATGGGGATCTCCTTGTTTCTGGGATTTCATCAAGATTACATGGTTTTTTAAAGTAGTTTAAAACTTTTATTCTTTTAGGACTGTTCTCCCTGTCTTAGGACGACTTTTAATTTCTCTGTCTAGGACGACTTTCGTTTTCTCTGTCCCTTGCTCATGAATTCTTGCTAGGTGCGATTCCACGGTTTCCCTCGGGGATTCTATTTTTTCGCTCCCTCGCTGTCCTTGCTGCAGGCCCAGGTTTGTTGCCCTATCTCCGTTACTCGGATAGGCAAAACAAAAAGGACAAGGACTGGGCCCATCCGCTAATCCTTCCAGCCCGGCTTCCTCGTCCCGCCCTCGGCCGATCTTGACTAAGACCACCACGCAGGAGACCTGCAACGTCACAGCGATTCTCTTCCTGTACGGCCATCCACACGTACCTTCGAAGCAGATCTCGGGATGAAAATTTGAACCTCTGTCACTACTACAGTTGTAAGAAAGGTTCCCTATGACTTCAGGGTACCAACAATGGCCATACGTTGGTAATCGAGGCTATACTTTGCCTCCCCTGCAACTGCAAGTGATTGCAATCTCTATTCAATGGGCACTAGGGACTTGTCTGAACGGACAAAATCTAAAGACTTTTAGAACTTGCAGGTCGGGGCTGCCTAGGAATAGGGTGGTAATGGAAGGTATGTGTCTACACAACTAGATTATTATTCCAAGATACTTAGGGCTTAGCTGAGAAACTGCTCCATAGCATTACTCTACTATAAATGTCAAAAAGAACAATCATTAAATGCTGAGAAAAGCCACTAAAGAAACATTCTTATTAGCGGTGGCTACAGTAACATCAAGTATGAATTCAGATAAAAGATACAAATCATCAAGTTACTGCTGATTTCATTTCAAAAATAATAATTAGCAACAGGCCATTGAGAGATAGCAACGATATCAGTCAACATAATAACATTACTAATAATCATGATCTAAAAATAAGAATAATAAACAATAAAAATAAATATACTAAATCAGAAATATCAATATATATACAATGGAGACTGGCATTCAGAAGTAAGAACAGAGTTCTATACTTATACTTCATGGCAATGCTCATTCTAACACAGTCTCTTTTAACATTTAAATTCCTGCTGTCATAATCAATGTATATATATAGAGCATAAGTGGCAACTCGCCGGCTCCACAATTTGTCAATGGGAGTTCTATCTATTCTCTAAACAGTTGCGACATGTGGCAAAAATATTTATGCAAATGGCGGTACTACCGATGTCTTATCAGTATTTATGCAATAACAGCATGCAACAATCTATTGACTGCAATGAAATGTAGGCACAATTATCGCCTAGCTTCGCTGGAAAAAAAACACACACAAAAACTCAAAGACAGCAACGTTCTTTTAGCATTGAACGGAGCCTCTGTCAGGCTCAGAGTCGAGTGAAAGGTAGGAGAGAGAGAGAGAGAGAGAGAGAGAGAGAGAGAGAGAGAGAGAGAGAGAGAGAGAGAGAGAGAGAGAGAGAGAGAGAGAGAGAGAGAGAGAGAGAGAGAGAGAGAGAGGGCTGGGCGACCGTGAAATACGTTGCGGTTTCCACTCACAAGTCAGCTGAGATGGGCCTCTGTCTTTTACTTGTACTGAAAATAAAAAATTGTCGCAGAGTATCTCTAATAATAAAATAAATAAACAAATGAACGTGAACAAACGTTAGCAATGACTATCGATAGAGTCTTACGTTTATTGTCAGCGGCTATTCTCATTCCCTCATTAACAAAAACAAAAGCAAAAAGAACTTAGTGTACAACTGCAGAACTGTCAAAGCATAAATCCATTCCTTTCTGTTTAATCCTGATAAGGACTTTACTGTAACGGCATACACATCCCCGTCTATAATGACAATTCTTTTCTTGCTATAAATCAGAGGGTTGAGTTGAAGCACACACACTCTGATGAAATTAAAGCAAAAGACCAAAATCATATGCGACAATATCTTTACTACGACCAACAAAAGCACAAATATCTTTTTTTTTTTTTTTTTTTTTTTTTAACCGACGTCTTATAATGACTTAAATATCATTGGTTTTAAATTTAGAACTCAGCGGATAATCTCTAATAATCTCAATTATCTTTAATTAGCTCGATTGTAATCTAAAATTCATGAAAATGATAGGGATTAACCATGGTTATCTCTAGATAATCTTTTCAGAATCCTTTAAGTAAGATTTTAAAGATTTCTTCAATACAAAAAGAACTATAACAAAAACGGGTATCTAAGAATATAAAAAGTCTATCTCTGTGTATGCAATAATAAAAACAAAAAGTATATTTCATTAGCAACAGTAAAGAATGCATTTTGCTTAATCTTCAAAATCTCGTACGGAGTTGTACATAAACAATTCAAACATGAAATATATATCTTCTTTTACTATCTCGAATTTGACTTATATCTGCTCTCTCAAATACGGGATACAGCTGTGTAACATTCTTGTTGTCATTTCGTGTCAGCTCTCACTCTTTCTTTATGACCAAGCCGAAATAATTTTGATAAAACATTATCATGGCTAAAACTCGCAAAGTTTTATTTTATCAATCTAACATATCTCTTCAGACAGATAATGTATATACTGCAGCTAGCAAAGAAAATAAAGAATCATTCATAGATTCACGTCCTTTATCACGTAACATCTATCTTGGAATCTCTCGGAAATCGAATAATAATCTCAATGGCGGAGTAGGGGACAAAACAAAAATAAAACAAACTTGGCATTTCAACCATATCTGGGCAGGTGGAGAATTACTTTCTCATCCATATCCGTCACTAGATATTGCAACAGCGCATCACCTCCCATAAATACACTCTGATATGGCATGCAGAAGGACCTGGCGGAGCAGGGGAACGATCCTCGCAGACTCCCCAATCATGCTTCCTAACGGTGCTTTCCGCGATTTCACCCCCTAGAGCAACCCTCCCATTATACCCCCAGTCATTCATACTCACTCGCTGTCACGTTCGCTACATCACTTTCAAGACAATCATCCCCTTTCTGTAAAATTCCCTTTAATTTACAACGTTGGTTGTAAGAAGAGTAAGGGTGAAATCTCGGTTGGGCCGCACGGTCACAGACTGCCTCACTAGTCCTAAGTCCCATTCTAACGAACAAACAAACATTCTACTCCCTTGAAGCTACGTTTGGGTGACACTGAAAATCCTTCCCTATTCTAGGACAGCACAAATTACTCTAATTTACTCTTACTTTCGCCTGCATAGCGCGAAATAAAAAAAACTCATCTCTAAACAATATCACAAAATTTCTTATTCTTCTTGTTATTCGTAATGTTAATCCCTTCATCATAACAACATAAAAAAACAATCTGTCATTTATGTCTTTCTTTCGCTAAAACATTACTCCCCCGGAGAAAAAAACAAACAAAAAAAGAAAGAACCTTGAAAACAGGCGCAATCTTAA